>CANXYC011898467.1:0-112631 GCA_948193065.1 Aleurites moluccanus
CTATAATTTTTTTATCTATTTATATATATATATATATATATATATATATATATATATATATATATATATATATATATATATATATATTTCATTTTCAATTGTACTCTGGTACAGTGTGTTTATGAACTATAATATTATAATTTTTAATGTAATAATTAAATATTAAATTATATTTATTTAAACTTATGCGCTAACAAAATAAAAAAAAAATATTTTTTAAAGTATAACTAAATAATAATTAATAATAATGTAACTTATAAAATTATATGGATAATATAGTCATTTAATAAGAAAAAAAATAGATGAAATGCATTTAAAATTTTTTAAGAATATTTAATCACTCTTTATATAAATTATTAAAATAATATATTACTTCTAAAAATTATATTATTTTTTACATAAAATTTTAAAAATTTAAAGAACTGCATTTTTTAATATATAATTTCAATAATTTTCAAAACAGAATTTTTGTATACATTTTTAAAATATTGTGATAGAAATTCCCATTAATTTTACTTTTAACATTAAAAAGTCTTAAATAAAAAAAAAAATTGAGGACTTCACATAAAAGAAAATTAGGAGTTTAGTTAAAAGTTTTAAAATAAATTATTCTTTATCTTATAATTAGGATATTAATACTTTGCACTTCTTTACTCATCACCCAAACACACACAATATTTTTTTTTTTTTACTTCTTTAGTTTTGACGGCCACTCCTCTAATCCTCCCTTAAACATGAACGAAATATTAATCATAATTTATTAACTTTAGCAAGATAATTACTAAATATTAACCTGAATTTACTAACCAATAGACAAATTATTGAAATTAAAATTTTAATAAATATTAATATTATTACTTGTATCAACACATAATGAAATTAAATTATTAAAAATAAATTATTCTTCCAATTAAAATTAAGAATTAAATTGGGTAAAATATATTTACTTTTAAATCAAAATAATCAACTTTAAAATTTTAAAACTTTCAATCAAATACATACAAATAAAAATAGATATAGATAATTATTTCAATTAACTTAAAATATATTAAATCACTCAAAAAATAAGAATTAACCACATATATAAAAAAATTCTTATGAAAAAAAAAATAAATACAATTAAATCATCATACTAAATTTAAATTAATTATATAATTATGTAAGCATAATTATAAAATAAATAATAACCATTTTAGCTAAATTATAATAAGTTTCATGTCCGTATAAATACAAATAATCAAATATTATTAAACATCTTCCTAACACAACTTAATAATATGAATATATAATATAATGCAAAATATATGAATTTTTCGCATAAAATTACTTATAAGAACTCTGACTCTAATTATCTTTACAATATATATTCTTATATTGTTAGGTATATTAAATAATCTTAACATATGTTCTAATATAAGTTCTAATAAATAATGGACCTTTGTAGTGAGCATAATAGGCAATAGCCCATTAACTAGTTTAACCCTAGTGTAAACCTATATATATGCTAGCTGGGGGCAACATGTTAGGTATTTCAAATTAGATATCTAGAATGTAATATTTCAAGTAATCGCATATTACTTGACCTAAAAACTCTAACATAAATATCCTAAAAATACAGGATCTTACATATCATCTATAAGGAGGCAGAGGAGGGTAAAAAATGAGAAAAAATAATTATTTCAGATATTAAAAATTAATTTTATATAAATTCAATAGTTTTTCAAAATTTAAGATTATACTTTTTCATTTTATTTTTATAAGTTTCAATAAAAATTTATAAAGATAAACCGATCAATATTTAATATTTTTTTATTATTTTTTAAATAATACATATAAAATAAATTTAACTCATTTATACCTTTTACATTAACATTCAAAATATCGAAAAGTTAATAAGAAAATATCAGTTAAATAAAAAGAAGCCATTAGCAATGAGCCCAGGAACCAGCATTCGTGGCAAAGGGTCAATGCCAAATGTATATGCTCACAGCCACAGGACGGAACTAGGACTTTAAATATGAGAATTTCAAAATAAAAAATAAAAAATTCTAATATATTTAAACTGAAATTTCACATATTTTATTTCTAAATAAATATAAATATAGTGTTAAATCAATTATCTTGAAGAATACAATTCTATTAGTTTGATCACAGTAACTCATTTATAAGATATTTAGATCTATGTAAAATAGATATGAAACTTCATTTTGAAATTTAAAAAATATTAAATAATTTTTTAAGTATATGAATAATTAATTTAAAATATTATTTTAAAATTTAAAAATAAAAATAAAATTAAATATATTAGATTTTTTTAAACGATGTTTTCAAAACTCTGATGTCAATATTTTGTTTTTACTCAAACATTTTCTTAAAAGATTATTGGAGAGGCACAATAGTCAAACAAAAACGAAGAGGTAATTTAGAAGAAGTGAAACAAAATTGCAGTATATGGTGGGAATTTGCACCTGCAAAGCTGTTTAATTTAAGCTAAAACAACTAACTTCATGTATGGGCTTTTGGCAAAATAAGAAAAGAAAATATTAGAAAAATAACAATTTGTTGTAGGAGTTATTTTTATTGTCAAAGAGAGGCTTATGTGAAAATTAGGGAGATTCATGTAAAAAATAAATATATGTATACATGGAATTTTTTTTTTTTTACTTGGAGAGTTGGGGTCTCTAACTCTCTATCACTTTCAATGTGTTACCGCCCCCGTCTACTCAAATTCTTCCCTTTACTCCTCTCTATATATTATTCATATTCTCTCTTTCCACGCTTGTTTCAAAATTTAACAAAATTATTAAACCCTAATCCCATTGGTAATTAAACTCCAAAACCGACTTTTTCTTTTTAAATATTGATTCCATATGGAAATGTTTTTTAGGGTTTTTTATTTTGACTGTTGATGTTTATGCAATCGTTCTGTGTATCTTTATTGGGTTTTTCATGTGTGTTTTTCAATTTTTTATAGAATCTTGTCTATTCATAGAAAAATTTATTTATATTCATGAATAATAGTTTTTGGGTTTTTTTTGGTTAATTATTTTAAAATTTTTGTATTTTAGCTAATTATATTAAAAAATATTTATATTTTTAAAATTATATTAAAAAATTTATATATTCTGATTTCGTTAGACAATAAAATTCTTTTGTCTAATTTTTATTTTTATTTTTCATTAATCAAAACTTAAAAAATAAAATTTTAATTAAAATATCCAAAATTATCCACCATAAAATTCATAGCCACACCCACCTTCTTCTTCATTTCACAATTTTAATTTTTTTTAAATACTTAATTAACCACTCAAAAACACCCAAATTATCTACAATGGAAGGATCTCAATCTTCCAAGAAATTATCCTAGACCCTAGATGCTCTCCACCTTTGCCGCACCTCTCTAGCTTCCCTTTCCATCCCAATCCCTCACGACCATCGCCACCACCTCTCCTCCTTCCCTCTTCTGTCCTCCCTCCCTCTGTCAAAACTCATCCCCAAAACTCTCTTCCTCGTTGATGCATTTTGCTTCACCAACAGCTTCTCCGTCACCTACTTCTTAGTTGCAGACATTGCTGGTTGAGGTGTAGGTACATATTGCCTTCGTTCTTGCACTGTATTACCAAATATCGATGATCCATGATTGGTGGAGAGACAAAGAGAAATGGGTTCATTAGAGGATAATGGAGTAAGTTCAGTCTGGAGTTCAGGAGGAGCCATGGCTCAAATTAGGTTTGTAAATGCAGGAGTTTGCGGTGGTTGTAAACTTCCAGATGCAGTTGAGGAAGTAAATAAAATAGCAAAGACACTACTGGTGGTGCTTCCATTACTGTAGTGGTGGTGGTGGTGGTCTCAATAACAACAAAACAGAATCATTGACTGTCACTGAAGTACTTCTTCTTAAGCTTTATACATCTACCTACTCAACCCGCTTACCCTTTAATTTCAAGTACCCTTTTTCAAAATCTTTCTCTAATAAACAAAACCCAATTCGATTTTCGCTTTATTTTCTCTGGGTTTGATTACATTTCATGCCTTTTTTTGACTAATTTTGCTCTTTTTATATAGCCACCTACTATACCTGGAGCTAGATCTAGCCTCACGGGACCTGAGTCTGATGATAATGGACTCGATTCTCTTCAATTTGGTGAAGATATTCAGCACTTAATCACTATGCCGCTAGAAAATGTCAGTTCTTTCACTGCCCTTCTCAAATTGCCACCTAATCAGGCTATGAAACTTTTCCACTCACCCTATTCGACTCTCAAAACCCAACTTGTTATTGATTCACATGATCAGAAACAATATCTATAATACCACTTCAATACTACTATTTGACCTTTCCTACTATCAGTGGTTTGTGTATAACAAATGGCATAATAGTCATTTTATCTTGTTTAAACGGTAAAATTTGAATTTTTTTGCCAAAGGATATCAAATTTTAATAAAATCAAAATATATATTTTTTTTTAATATAATTGACTAAAATATAGTAATTTCAGAGTAATTAAATTTTTCTTTTTAATGCTATATTCATATAATTTGGATTAGGTTTTTTTTTGGTTGTATTTTATTGATTGCTAAGTGTATGCTTCATTGCTTTTCTTAAACATGCAGCCCTCTGTTTGGTTGATAGGAAAATTAAAGGGATAGTTGATTTAATTTAGCTTAGAATTGGAATAGGAATGGAAATGGACGTCTAAGTGTAAAAATTCGGATTCCAAGTTTACTTTTAAAATAATTAAATAAAATTTGTTGGTTAGATAAAGAATTATACTTAAAAATACATATCATTTTAACATAAATTAAAGTTATTCAGATAAAAAATTATAAAAAAAATTTTGGATTCCTTGTAAACCAAATGAAACGAATGGAATATTATCCCAAGAATTGCACTCCATTTCCCAAACCCAGAGCAAAACAAACCAAGGCACGAAACAACACAAAATGAAAATGGAGCTGAATAATCTAAGCATCTTTAGATGATATGCTTCAGAAAATTAAGCGCTGGATAGTAAATTAATTACATGAATATGAGAGTTATTCAATATTACACGTACTAAGTTCATTGAGCAATTCATACTTGGTCGTAGGATCTTCCTTGGTAACACTCTCCGGAATCGAGCTCGATGACATTTTATTCTGCCGCTGATACCTGGCATCGTCTCCCATCGAAGACTGAGATCCACTCCTTTTACTCTGCTTCCCAAATCCTAACTGCCCCACCGCCTGCATACTTGTCACCGCCCTTCCCATCGTTGATCCAGCTTCCACTCTTCCAGTCCTATTCAAAACAGTCCCACTCACTGTCGGCTTCACTACAAAAGTACCAAACCCCTCTCCATCATCGCCACCATCACTATCGTCTATCGTCATCTTCATCGGTTCTTTTACTATAATACACGAACGTAGAGCCTCTAGGTTTTATGAACGATGACGCCATTGACGAAGCTGAGGACGAGGATTGAGTCCCAGTGCTTTTGACAATCATAGTTCCAAAATCGGCACTGTTACCATCAGGATTGGATCCATAATTTTTAGGTAGGGACGCTCCACACATAAATAAAAAAATAAAGAAAAAAAAAAGTGAAAAATAAGGTTAAATAATAATTTATTAGAGATTAAAAAATTAATTTTTTTTTTACGTAAATAGATAATTTTATTAATTTTAAAAAATTTTAAGATTTAAATAATAATTTATTTTAAAAAAATTTAAAAATTAAGAAAAAAATAAAAAAATATTAAATAATATTTTATTAAAAATTAAAAAATTAATTTTTTAAAATAAAAATATAATTTTATAAATTTTAAAAATAAAATAATAAATTTTTATTAAAAAAAAATTTAAAATTAAGAGGGCACATGCCCTCTTATCCCACACATTAAAAAGTTGAATTATATTATAATATGTAAAAATAATTTATATACACTTATCATCCTTTAACATCTTAATAATAACAAATAATAATCACATGTGTCATATGTATCAAGGAAACATGCATTTTGAAGCCTCTAAAATTTACATGATTTGTTTGCCAAGTCTTTATTTTGTACATTAAATCAACAAGCTTTTAATTTTTATTTTCCCATTAAAGACTTTTTTGCAAAGTAAAAAAATAAAAATGATGTGAAATTGTGTAATAATAATATACAAATTATTAAAATTTATATTATTTTTAAAAATTGTATTATTTTAATACATAAAATTTCAAAAATAGGAATGCAAAAATGAATATTTCTTTTCTTAAAATTTTAATAATTTTTTAACAAAAAATTAACATAAATTTTTATATGATTTTATATTTTTGTTATTTAAGTTGTCATCAATTTTATTTGAAAAAAATATTTAATAAATAAATTAAATTAAAGATTTTTCCATATATATTATCAATTACCCGTAACCTACCCGAACCTGCCAAATAAACAAACCCGGCACTTCTTTCTTCCTCCTAAAATCACAATCCAAAAACAAAAAATTGAAATACAGTTGATTTCAATTCCTTGCATCAGAGGCCGAGAAGAAATTTTTTGCCATTTGTTTGTAATTTGATAGATTGGTAAAAAAAAAGCAATGATAGGAAGTGCACGAGTCCGGCTGAACCGGTGGCAACAGGTTGCAGTTGCAGTTGGTTCAGCAGTTGGTGCATTGGTAGACCCAAGAAGAGCAGATTTGATAGCAGCTCTTAGAGAAACAACTGGAAGGCCTGCTTTTGATAGGATTCTTGAGAGAATGAAGAGAAGCCCATAATGCAGAGTGAGTCCCTTCGTCAAGATTTTTTCTTCTTCTTTTCTTTCTTTTTAATATATTTGGATCACTGGTTATGAAATGTTGATTTGGGAATGTTTGTTATTTTGTATGATTGTTGGATTCTCTCAATTCCTTCTTAGTTTTAGTCTTCTTTGCTGTCTTGAGGGGAATAGAAATTCCAAATCATGAATGACAAATTTCTTTCTTTCAGAAATTTTTATTCAAACAGTTGGTGGATATCAACTATCAAGTATGTCAATCATTGTCCAGAAAACTGAGATTCCTGCAAAAGAAAAAAAAAATGGGATTCTTTTTGCTAAAAACGTCTCTTTAATTTCTTCTTGTATTTTTCAACTCAAGAATTGAGAACATATCTATTGATACTATAATCAGAAACGTAGCAGGCAGAAGTTAACTATTTTTCTGTAGTTATGGTTACTAAGCTTCAAGTGGACTTCCAGTGAATTGACCTCACTAGTTGTTAAAAAGTGCTTTTGTCCAAAAATCATCCAATTAAAACAACCAGTTTCCTATTATTCTGTAGCTTTTTACCATGCTTGACATAATATAAATGTTCTTTCCTTGTTCCCCTCCTCTAATCTTTATATTTTGTGTGATACTATTACAGAATGTATCATTATTGGTAATTGTTTATCATTTCTTGACCATTGTTGTTTTCTGTGTTAATCACCAATAGAATGCCAGTTGTATTTTGGAACTTTGGACGAGTGAGAGCTAGTGCGCCTTGTTTGATTGTGAAGTATCATCATCGTGGATTCCCGGATATTGCCTTTGAATCTTGTATGTATATTCAACTGGTTAAGCCTCGAGAGCTGGATACCTTGTATAGCTACACGAGTTGTTAAATATTTTGGAATGTTTAACTGGGGACTTAGATGTTCTTCAAGATATATTATGGCTTAAATTGAAAAGAAAATATTTTGTGCAAAGTTTCCTACAAGAAAAGAAAACAATTTTCTTCCTAAAAGAGCTCTGAATGAAGATTTGTTTGTGCATTTCTACGAAAGAAAATCATGTGATAATTATATTGTAATTAGCAAAACCAATAAATTATCCTTTTGACAGGCAGTACTCTTGGAGAGACCACGTGTCATATCTGCAAAAGTGGGGCATGCATGGGATCCGCCAGCAAACACATTTGGTGCTGCCTATGCAAGATTCATGGGATCCAGGAACTTTTCCCCGAACTACCGGCCACCAGTGCGGTTCATGGACACAGATGAACTGTCATATGCAGCCATGCGAGCACGTGAAGTACATGACTTCTGGCATGCCCTATTCGACCTCCCCGCCAACCTAATTGGCGAATTGACGCTCAAGGTGATAGAGTTTGAAACTTGCAGATTACCTTGCTATGTCACGCTGTTTGAAACTATGAACAGATCGAGATTTATAGACAAATGTCAAATGGTTTATTTATTACAACTAGCTTTTTTTTTTTTGCCTTCACTCACAGGCCCATAGGAAATTAATATTTGTTTATATGTGGTGTATATACATGGATTCTGATGCTCCATTACTATCCAGAGAGATTTGATCAAATCCATGTGTTAAGTTTTAACAGCAGACAGCCCCACAAAATATCTATCTGCAGCACTCATTTTCATGCAACATTTCTCGGTTTGTTTTTTTCTTTTTTCCTTTAATAGTTCAATGCAAGAATAAACATTCGAATATCCTGTGAACATGCTAGATTTGCATGAACGCATCAATGCCATTTAAAACATAAAAGCTAAATCAATATTTTACCAAATTCGTGATTGCAATTTATAGAATTCAAATTCTTGGTGAAAATAAATTAACCATGGATTCCAACAAAACGAATCTGAGGATTTAAACCGGGAAGGTCATTTCTAATTATTATTTAGATATCTATTTGGAAAAACTTGGCAGGTTGCATTGACAATGCAAAACAAAGAAAACTGATCCTAAATTTGCCACTATTGAAAATTTAAACCTCTCACCAATGTTTAGTGCATAATAGTCAACAAGGTGACCACACATTGACAAGGCATAACGTCTATACCTTTTTGCCTTGGAGCTCATGCTCACCACCTTGCTAATACCAGTGTGGCTAGATCAGAGTCGAGCTGTTATTTCTGCAGCTATACTACTACAAGTACAAAGTACTGATTTTTTTTAACTCTTCCTACCAGTTGCCTTCAACTTGTGCTCTTTCTGGTGTCAGCTTCTTGTTCAGGTTATCAATTTACTCGCATCATTCTTGCCAGTTATGACAAAAAATAAATGTAGACCCGAGCAGTAAATAACCTTGAGATTGATATATATAAAAACAAAAAATTACACATGCATGGCAAGTGCACCAAGAGATATGTAACACATGCATGACCCGAGCAGTAAATTACATTGGGATTGATATAAACAAATTCAAAAAGTAACACAAGCATGGCAAGTGCACCAAGAGTCATGTAACACATGTATGGCAAGTGCAGCAAGAGAAATGTATCTATCGCAAAGAGCAAAACAATATTGCTGTGAGAAAATTTAAATCAGAATTATGTATCAGAAAATATCAAGAAAGCTTTTTTAACAGATGTTTATACATATAAAATCCAATGCTCTTGATTTAATAAAAAAACACCAACACCACCTATATATTACATTGCACGAACCAGCAAGTTTGCCTTTGTTTATATTAAAGATGAAAGCATTGCTTCATCCAAACTACAGGTTTCCACAAGAATCAATAAGCAGTACTCCCATCATGAAGGGATTGAGGTATGTCTCAGTTACTACCACCAGGTCCACCACCAAAGAGGTATCCCAGAGAAGATCCACCACCAGGGGCAGAATGGACCTTGGTTGAAGGTCGATCCTGAACCCAGTAAGAAAGCAGTTAGGATACTGAATGACAACTTCATACTTTGCATGCAATGAAAGATAAGATAAGAAGCATGTAACTGTTGAACGATTAAATAAACACTTATCTGGGCATTTAAAAGCAGTTTTCAATAAAAAATTTCAAAGCTTCACAAACAATTCCTTAAGACATATTCATAACTGCCCGTTTCAACCTCCACAATGTTTCCGTTAACCTTTGTCTAAGGGAAGGCACACATCGAACATCATTACCCACTTGAAAAAGTTTTAAAACATAGACCCATCAAGAGCAAGACTTAAAAAATAGTTGCAATTAAAGTCTCATAGTAGACATCATCTTTTGGTTGCTAATCATGCTGCTATTAGTCTCATGATAAGCCTCCAAAGTTCAAACATAAAACATATGTAACTGCCATGCAAATATACAGTCAATATAAATAAAGAAACAATGAAGATCATGCAAGTACCGATGCATTCTACTTTAATGATATGAACTAGTCAAAGATAAAGTATGTTCTCCAGGACATCCCATATACCACCCCCAACCCCTTCTCTTTCTTGTTCCTGTCTAAATAAATCCTAAAAGAAGCTATTTTGAGTTCTCATTCGCATTTCACAACAAGGGCTCAGGTCAAGTATCCAGTTACCTATTCCGTCATAAACCAGGAACACTGCAATCAATATTATTTTACATAGAGAATGTGAGAGAGAAATAATCACCAGCCTATACACAATAATATAAAATCTTGGAAGTCCTATGTATAGAAGCCCTATCGTAGAACAACTGGACAGAAATTTTGACTTTGAAATCAGATTAATAGATTTGGGAGTTGCATACTATAGCACTAATAGAAAAATCAGAGCATAAGTCTATCCTTCACTATACATGGAAATTTTATACAAAATTCTCCCTATTAAAAATTTAGTAGTGGGTGCCCAACAAATCCCAGAATTTTGTGACAACAAAGGTCCTCCTGGACCAATAAATTATTCTGTGTGATAAATTAAAAAGATATCAATTCTATACGTATTACACATGTCCCTGTGCCAGGAATTTCCCATTCATTCCAAGAAAAATCCTTACAAAAATTCAATCAAATAAGTTGCATCACCTAAAAAAGGAATCATGATGCTAAGCAAAATGCATTACACCTAAAACATCGCATAGAGAACTAAAACAATCTGTAAAGCATTCATAAAATTTGAAAAAAAAAATAATGAAACTATTGAAAATCGTACTGTGATGAAGTTTCCAGCGTTCTGGCCATCTGCCCGCATATAGTTGTTTGTAGAAGTACTGTTAATTCCAGCAGGAATCTGCTTGCTGATATCTACAGGCTGGGGAGCCACAGCAGGTTTGGAGGGAGGTGGATTATTCATTGGCTGGACATCATTTGTAGCAGGTTGGGCATCGTTTATAGCAGGTTTTGGAGCCTCTCCACTGCCAAACAGATATCCCAATGAACTTTGTCCCCCTCCACTGCTAACTCCACGACCCATGCTCTGAACTTTCATCCAGAAAAGTAAAGAAAGCAAATCATCAGGACCATGAATGAATCATAAAAAAAATGAACAGGATTTCAGGTAAGTCATTTTCCTGGAATTGTAAAAGTATACCACATACTCATAATGCAAATATCACATGAAAAGGCAAAAATGATAAAGCGTCATAACAATCTAATCACTAACATTCAGTACTGAGACATCAAACAAGCTTCTGTGCTCAGCACAGTCACTCCCAGTTTCCAAAATTCCACAAGCATTCGGGGTTCAGATAAACAAGTGTGGAAAGCTACATCTGAAACATGACCCCATACTAGAATGCCCCCAACATTCAAAAAAATTTAACATTGGGCACTCATTAATTACAAAAACCCCTGCTACTAAAAATCCATTAGGCTACTGCTCCAATCTCATGTCCAAGCAAGATCCAATAAAACCTAATTATTTGCCAATACACTATAAAATTATAAAATTTCATAAAGAAGTCGAAAAAACAGAATGTTAAAACAAACCAACCAAATCATAGGCTTAATCCAGCAAACCAAAATCAAAAGCAGCAGAACATAAAAAGCCCAAAGAAAAAAGTAAACACATCTGAACCATTCTATTACTTAATAAACTGAAAATAAACATAATGACATGAAATTAACAGATTGATCTAGCTCATTTCAGTATAAATCCAAATTATGAAACAGAAATCGGAATCCAAAACCCACAATCATCTAAATTGTCACACAAAGCAACGACAGATCTAACAAAAGGAATTGCGTTTTCAGCTTAGAATTACCACTTCAAACCAGAAACAGTAAAAAATTGAACAAGAGAATGTAGCAATTGTCCATATCAAAGGTAGAAGACGAGATATATATAAAAGGAAAAGGGTTTGGTAAGATACCTTAGCAAATTTGAGGATCAGATCTGGGGAGTAAGAGAGAGAGAGAGAGAGAGAGAGAGAGTGAGCGTGAGAGCTAAGCAGGACAACTTGTGAGCTCAGAGAGTGTTATATACAGCCAATGGATAAAGATGAGAATTTTTTTTCAAACCAATTTTTTTTTTTTTTTTTTTAATTAATTGGTTGTAAATAATGTGTTTCAAATTTTGAAAATAATGAGAAATTATTTGGTGGTGTTGTATTGTCATATGAATTATCATATCAATATTATATGACGACAGTTTAATTAATTATTTTTTAATAAAAAAATATTTTATTCATTTTATAATTATTAAAAAAATTATTTATTTTAATGTTTTTAATTTATTATTTTTAATTTCTTTAACTTTTTTAATTTATCTTTTAATTATTAACTTTATTTTTAATATTATAATATTAAAATAAAATACAGTTTAAATTAAAAAAATATAATAATTAAATTAAAAAATAAATAAAACATTTATTACATAACATAAAAAAATATTTTTTTATTAAAAAAAAGTAGTGTCTTATAGTCACCATCGAAAAACAAAACATAAGAGATCTTACAATAATTATTTATCTGCCTACCAGTTCTTCATCTCCTTCCCCTCATTGTTTTTCTTTCTCCACATTTAAGTTTCATGATGTTCAAAACTTCAAATTATTTATGAAATTTTCATTTTTCATGTAAATTTTTCTTAGATTCACTCTTCAATTTTATATAAAAAGGTTTTTTTTTTTTTTTCTTATTTAGCTTGATTAACATCAAATTCTTTTATTTTATGATAATAACCGTCTAAAAAAATAATTTTCTACTCCGTAGCTCCTTTAGAATTGATACTAGAAAAATAAAATAAAAAAAGAGAGTATATTTTCATTAAATTCTAATACAAAATTTTTCACTCTCTCTTCTACCCAAAAAATAAAGATATATATATATAATATTAGTAACTCTAAGACTAAATAATTCTTTCACTGTTATTTTGCTTTACCTTAAAAAATTAAGGTAAATGAATCTATCTTTTCCCATTTTTAATGCTAATAGAGAAACCCAAAAGAAAAATTAGTTGAAACCATAATTACTCCTATCCATAATATTTAATGTATATCATATGGAAAAATGGACAAAGAAATGACATGAAACATGAAGGAAATATTTATCAACGGATGCAGAAAATTTAAGAATAAAGGACATCCTCGTTCAGATTAAATGTAAAAATAGATATTAATAATAATAAAATAAATTTATTTAAAAAATATAAAAATAATAAAAAATAATATATATATATATATTTTAATTAAAAATAATTAAAAGTGATTATAATATTATTGAAAAATAAAATAAAAAATAAATTGTGAAAAAAATTAAAAAAAAAAAAGAAAAATAAAACTAAATAATATTTTATTAGGGATTAAAGAGTTAAATTTTTAAAATTTAAGGATCATTTAAATAATTTATTAAATTTTAAAAATTAAATTATAATTTTACCTAAAAATTTTAAAAATTTAAAGAAAATTACGTGCTCTTGACTTCAATTGGATTCGTCCCCATAAATATTGAGATGAGTTTCTCTACTCCAACCCCTTCAAATCAATACATGAGAAAAAAATTAATTTCAAAATCGAAAATTTGAAAAACCTTTTTTTTGTTTAAAAATAATATTTGAGAATTTTATTGATTGTCCTCTCATAAATTATATGGTGTTGTTATCTTTCTATTAGATAATTAATAGATAGAACTGCCACCTCTTAATATTGATGTGGTAGTCCAGTTGGAATGATTGGTACTTTAAAATTGATAAAATTATCTTTTTAGCCTACTAAATCAAATAATTTTTAAATTTTATTTCTTTCATAAATATTAAATTCATTTTTTTCCATAATTTTTTTTAATGTTTTCAAATCCCTAACAATCTTCAATGCCTTGAATCGATAGAGAGTCCTTGCATAGAATTCGAAGTGCCATAAATTATTTTTAACTAGTTTTAAATCCGAGTGATTGTAATTATTATTTTTGTTTAAAAAATATAAATTTATTTTTATTTTGATACAAATTAAGAAAAATAGTTAATTTAATTAAAATAATAATATTTATTTTATATTTTTTATAAATACTCTTCATTTATATTAATAAATAATTATCTTATAAATGATTATTATTTAATTTTTAATACTTAATAAAATTTCATTACCAATAAAAATTTTATTTTATATTAAATCTTACCACCTATAAAATTTTAATTTTTAAATATCTAATAAAATTTAATTATTAATAAAATTTCATTTATAATATGCATATGTTGTTTAATCTAATTTTTAATTAATTATTTATTAATAAAAATATGGTGTGGTTATTAAATAGAGATATATTAATAAATTAATATATTAACTATCCTTTATAAAAAGAAAGTGAATTTATTTTTTCCGGAAGGAGGTAATATGATTTTTTCATTGAATTTTATTGAAATTTAAAAAATAATATAATATATTAACGTGATGATTATTTATTTTAAAATAAAAATTAAACAAATAAATTAAATGTGTATCTAAATTTTCACTATAATTCTGCAGATATATAATTATGACTTTTGTTAATATTAAAATTTAAAAATATATAATAGAAATAAAGTAATATAAATAATATTAAAAATGAAAATAAAATACATTGATTAGCTCCTAATAATTAAGCATAATAATAATTAGTTGATATCCATCTATTGCGTGATTATAAAGTTATATTTAATTTATTTATTTTAAATATTTATTTATTTATTTTCAATATTATTTAAAATATAACATAAAATAATAAAAATTATATATATATATGTATGTGTATATTATATTATCATATAATATAAAAAAGCTTAAGTATTTGTTATAAGATATTATTTTCTCATTTTTTTTTTTTTGTTGTATATTAACTTAGACATGAGTATGTTGTTATTCATTATATATAAATACAATCATATAATTAATGCTACGAAAATAATAACAATATATAATATATATATAATATTTGGAATAAATTAGAAATTAATAATAATAACTTATACTATAATAATTTTTTTTATATATAATAATATAATATATATAAAAAAATTAGTGGTATTCATTTTTTTTCTTCAAAAATAAAATAAATGGTGAAGTGTTTTTTTTTTTTTTTGAGTATTGAAAAAGATAAATTTATTCTAAATTTATTGCCTAAGAAATATATATTTATTGCTAGATATTATTTAAGAAATATATATTTATTATTAAATTATTTGAGCTAAATATTACTTAAGAAATATATACTTACCGTTAGATTGCCTCGTTTGTAAATGGTGAAGATTCTTAATTATATATTATTATTGAATAGATGTTTAAGCAAATTGAAATTTGGATTCTTCTGGGTTGAGGACACTGGCTGAAATGGTATACAAATGCAAAATGGATTTTTTTTTTTTTTTTTGAACTTGTAAAGGGGTTTAATGTTAAAGCAGGCTACTCTTTTATGCAGACTTCCTAATTCAACTTCTTATGTGCCTTTGCATGTAAAAGAAATTTGCAAATGTCTTATGTCATGGATGGTAATTAATCCAAAATTAATAGAGACTTAACGACACTTCCATGCATATTAGGCCTATTTTTCCATACCAATATTAGAAAAAATCACCAAATTAGTACTATCAATTAAAATGCCTTTATTTAGTTAGGTGGGAAGTGTTTTCAATTCTCATGCTCAGTTGGTTACATCACCTTTTCATTTGGCGGATAATACATTCAATTCAACAAATATTAAATATTTTATATTAAAATATAAATATTTAATTATTAAATTTTATTTTTAAAAAATATTTAATTATAAGCGTGATTTTAAATATTCATGTTTTTTTATATTTCAATAATAATTGTTAGAATAAAATTTTCATATTAAATAAATTCAAAACTAGAGCCAGTCTTCCTTATTTTAATGGACTAAGAGTTTATTGCAAATTTTTTTATCTTAATTAGTTTTTATCTAATATGATCTGAAGTTTAAAACTAGAATAAAAAAGATACTATATTCATATTTTAATATGAATTTTATATATTTATTGTCTATATAATTTTGAGTTGAATTTATCTAATATGATTATGGATTCAAAATTAAATAAAAAAAATGAAATATGAAGTTTATTTATTTATTGGCACATAAATTTGAGTTTAAAAAATATAAAAAATATTAATTTTCAAAACTCATAATTAGGGGTGGAAATCAAACCAACCTAACTGATTAAATTAAATCGAAATCGATGATTTCACAATTTATTTGATTTGGTTTAAAAAATAGAATAAATTTAAAGTTTAGTCTGATTTGAGATTTGAGTATTTTTTCTTTTATTTCAAACCGAACCAAACTTAAGTTATATCTATATTATTTTTTACCATTATTACAATTAAATATATTTAATTTTATTTTATATATAATCACATATTTTTTTAATCTAATATTAATTTAGAATTTAAAAAAATATTATTCATAAAAATTAACTAAAAAAATAAAAAAGAGTTTAATTTTGAAAAAAAAAATATAACTTTTTGTATGTGTTAATTAATGGAATATATATATAATCACATATTTTTTTTAACTTAATATTAATTTAGAATTTAAAAAAATATCATTCATAAAAATTAACAAAAAAAATAAAAAAGAGTTTAATTTTGAAAAAAAAAATATAAGTGTTGTAGGTGCTAATTAACGAAATAGTTTTGAATTATATAATATTGAATTATTTTTAATTTTTTTTTATTATTGATATTTTATCGATATTTTTTTTAAAATTTATAATAAAATAATAACGATTTATAAAAAAAAAAAATTAATTTGAAAACGACAAATTATAAGTATTTAAACCGAATAAAACTGAATTGGAATCATAATAATAATTTGATTTAATTTAAAAAAATTTCAAATCAGAAATATTAATTTAATTTAATAAATAATTACTTAAATTAATCAAATCAAACCGATATTATCCCCTCAATAATACATTAAATTTAATGAACTACCGTTGAACTCTTTTCACCCAAAATAATGTCTTATCACTTATAAACTTGTTTTTTTTTTTAAATGGAGTGATTTCACACAATATCGAAGCCAATTTTTTTGCCTTTATTTTGCACACCTTCGTCCTCACATTTTCTACATAAATCATTCAATTTCACCTCAAGTTTTCATTACATCACATGTATTTCATACGAGCATTTGATTTTCTATTATTTCACTGTGTATAAATTCGAAATTCTTAAATAAAAATGACAATCAAAATTTAAATATCTAATTTCTTGTATTACGAGATTGACATTTAATAATAAAATATAGAACATATATTAACTTTTTTTTAAATTATAAATAAGTATTTCAATACAATTTTGCATATAATATTAAAGGTTGGTTTCACATTGCTATTGCTAATTGTAACTTTTAGACTGAGGATTAAAGATTAAGAGGAATCTTTATGAGTCAATTGATAATAATTTTTTTATAATTTAATTTTTATGGAACTATAATTGATTTTTTTTGTTCAAAATTAATTTTAAGCATTTTTGGTGACAAATAAATCAAAATACCCACATGAGGAACAAATCTATATACTATACAATAAGTCCAAAGTAAAGAAAAAAAAAAAGTTATAGAAGTATATGTGGATAGCCAAATTTTCTTTAATTAAATTTTCTATTTTTATATATTTTCTTATTTTTATTATTTGAAAATTCAATAATAATTGAATAATTAGATTGTTCTTTCATAAAACTTTTGATTTCTTATACTACTCTTCTTGAATTTCTTTAATCACTTTAAAAAAATAATTTGTATATATTTTTAAAATTTTTTTTCTCTCACTGTCTATCTATATTTATATACTAATTTATATATTTCATACACAATATATTAAAAGACTATTATTTAAATGTATATGTTTTCTCTTAAGATATTTCATATACAATAAATTTAAGTTGGAATTTTTTTCTCAATGTTAAAAAAAAATATATACAAAATTTTTTTAGACATATTATTATTATTATCAATCTCGTACACTTCATATACCTTTTTTTTTTTCAAACTTCTTGGCTTTGAAAATAACTCTAATGTAACTCAACCAAAACAACTAGAATTTAGTATTTAGTTTATGCTTGCTTTGGTGGAATTTGCAATATATCTACTAGAATCCTATGTAAAGCCTGAGGTTTCGAGAAAAATGGTGCATGATCAGAACCTTTAATATGAAAAACTTGTTCTGGAGGATTGGATTCGACCATGGCTTCCTGTAAAGAGATAGGAATTGCACAATCTTCTTGAGTTTTTATGTAAAATCGTCGAACCGAACCATAGTTTTTCTCAGAAAGAGAAAGCTTCTGTAGAACTGGTGCAATTGGAATAGGTCTCATTGATACTGATGCCAATGCTATGTCCTGATCAGTAATAATACAGAAAGTTTTATATCTTAAATTATAATTTACAACAATTAAGAGATTTAATTATGAATGCATGAAATATGATTAAATAAAAATTTACCTTAGCTGAACTTTGGTTAAATAATAAATCTTTTAAAAATGTCTTGTCGAGGTCAATAGCAGTTGGTGGATTATCCTTCCCATTTGCATATAAAAACACTTGAGCTTTTCTTACCAGACTATTGAAATCTGTCTGAAAATAGCATTAAAATTATATATTAAATATTAATTCAAATTAATTAATTATCTGGGTGAATAATTGTAACATTAAATAATATTTTAATATCCAAGGCCTAATATTTTTCTTTTTTTTCTAATAATCTTGGGCAAGATTTGGTATTGGTAAGATTTCCATTGACTATTTTTAACTATTATTTTAATTTCTGGTAAAATTCATACCTGTTGAGATAATAAATCAAGAGCACTCTGCCCATTAGACACCATTGTTGCAGAAACAAAAACAGATTTAGCAATTTTAGATGGAAACAACTCCATCACATGTGATATACAAGCACCACCAATATCATGTCCCACCAAGATAACCTACATTAATTAATTTCAGCACAAGAAATTAAACTCAATACATATTTTAATTTGTACTCTCTAATGAAGAATGATATTTAAAGATGGTAAAATCAATAATTATATGTTAAAAATTACCTTCTCTCCTTCTATGAGCTTCTCAAAAATATCAGTTAGGGGCTTTATGTAATGGGATAGTGTTGTAATGGAGTTTGTATCAGAAGAATGAGTGCCAGATCCTGTTAGGTCAATTGCATCAACTTTTAGCCCACTTTCCTCTAGAAGTGCCATGATTTTATACCAACACCAAGCACCAAAACCACCCCCATGAACAAGAATAAAATGCTTTGTTTCAAGATCTTCAATCTTTAGATCCTGATCAACAACAACAAAAAAAATAAAAATAAAAGTAATTTCTATTAATATCAAGTTTCTTTCTTTTTTAAATAAAATTTTATATTCGAGAACGAAGTCATGTGGTGGCTCATGCCAGTTAAAAAAAAAAAAACTATTAATTTATAAAAAAAAAATTTATCTGACACACTCAAACTCAACTTTTTACATAAAAATTTTATCAGCCCAACCATGATTAATTTAGAGATGATAATTTTGGCCCGACCCAACTCTATCCAAATGAGGCTGATAATACCCAATTAATTTAGTAAATAAGACAAGATAAATTTTTTATTTTATACCCATAACGGATTTAAATAATGATAATACTCGTCCCGAACTCAACCCGATTATATATATTTTTATTTTTATTTTTTAATTTATATATAATTTATAATTATTTTTATGTGAAATATAAATTATATTATATGGATATTTAAATATATATATATATATATATATATATATATATAAACATATATATCCGACCCAATCCGCTGGGCACTTTATTTTTAAACGGATTAAATTCAAATTTTATAAAATTCGTTCCAAATCCAACCCATTGCCATTAATTTTTTAATTTTATCTTTGTTTATATCTAAAGAAATTTTACAACTAAGAGTTTAGTATTGTTTAATTAAGAAAAATAAAAAAAAAAATAAAATATGAGAAAATTCTTGACTATTTTTGAAATAGTCTTCTCTTTGCATAGTAAATTAATCTCATATTAATATTTTAAAAAATTATTATGATTTTATACCCTTTTTTTTTTATCTATATATTGTTCTTATATTGGAGGTGTTTCTACTTTGATAGCAGCCAAATCTAAGATGAATTTAAAAAGTGAAAGGTGCATGTAATTAACTTTAAAATACAAAGATTTAATTAGAAGTATATTTTCTAGAAAGTTTTTGTAATTTACTCAATATTTGAACTTGTCTATATAATTTGATAAGTGTCAATTCAAATAGAATTGCTTGGAAGCAAAGCTATGTTAAATGCATGATTTTTCAACATCATTACTACTTTCATAGGCTTAGAGCATAAGATTTTGACCAAATCAACCTCTAATATATTCATAACAATGCTTAAATAGATAGAGAGGTCTATATATATTATTTTTCAAAATAATAATATTATTAGGTGGGTCAAATTCACTATTTCTTTCTCTCTCATATGAACTGTACAGTTCCCATAAAAAGTGGAAAATATCAAGTAATTAAATCTATCCCATTTATCTTTTAAAGAAATTATTTCTATAGTAAACTAATATCAATAAATCAAACCCATCATTGAAAACCACAATCAAAGTTAGAAAAGCTTATACTATAAAATTAATTCGCATTATCCTAGTTTCATAAGTGATTATTGATAATTAAAAGCAAATAATATTATCAATTCAATATTCGATAGCAAATTCTAATTAATTCTAATTCGAATTGGATGAAATTCACAATGAACAACTCATAAAAAAAATAAAACTCTCTCATTTATAATATTTCAACTCGAAATATTAATTAAAAGAGAATAAATTTTTTATAATTAGAACCAACATGTGTTGATATAAATAAATTTTTTAATATTTCATATTTTCATATTTTATATGAATAAAATTATTCAATTTATTTATATAAATTCAATTTTCCTAAAGTTAATAGAATATAATGAAATTAAGTTTCATAATTTATAAATAAATTTTATATTTTAAATTCATTTATATCAAATAAAAAAAAATTGAATTGAATGATTTGCATTTACAAATAATTAAGTAAAACAACTAAAAAACTTTTGATTCAGTGCTATCAGAATCATCTTTAGTTTCCAAGATTATAATTCAAACTCTCAAGAAGAGACTAAAATTAAGAGAAATTAAAGTAATCAGCAAACCTGGTTAAGAATCTGGGTTGGTTTAAGCAACGGATCAGCAACGGAGCGTTGTCTAGAACTAGAACTTTTTGTAAAACCTTGTTTCTTGGATCCTTGAGAAGGGTATATTACATTTACAGAGGTGGATCTTGGAAATGGAAGAGTTCCATTTTTCTGATGTTGACGAAAGAGCAGAGCAGCAGCAACAGCTTGTTCCGCTAAATCTTGATCATCCATTAATAACTCTGTTTTATTATGATTCTGTTTCTTAGAAGAGGAAGAAGAAGGTGACAATAATCCATCTTTTCCATTAGAATTAGAAACTTTCTTTTCCACTTCTTCTTTTTCAACAGCTGGTGGGCTTATACAGGCTATTGCATTTCCCATTTTCTTTGTATGAAAAATATGAGAAAAGCCTTATTGATGTTTATGTTTATAAATATGAAATGGAAAACAGAGTTGTAGTTGACTCTTCTTGTGTTAGAGAAGAGCCAACTTGTTAAAAAAAAATTCAGAAAAATATTTAACGGAACCTTAAAAATAAAAAAAAAGTACTTTAACCCTCAGTTGAACATGTAAAGAGGGTATAAAATAGTAAGAAGACAATTAGGACTAGTTATTTAAATCGTCAATTGAGACCCCATTTTTAGACTTTTCTTTTGGCTGATGCCATGAGCCAAAAGAAAAACATATTATTTGGAGATTTTTTTATTGTTATAACGCAAACTAAAGTTGAATAGATTCTTGGGTAACAAAATAGAAGTTGAAGACAGGTTGAGGGTTGGGTTGCCAAAACCAATTCGAATTAGTTGAATTTCACCCATAAATTTTAAAAATCAAAATGAATTTTCACAACCCAATTTAGTTATAATTTTTCAAGACTGCTTCCAACACTAATAGTCCAAGTTTTATTATAATATTTCATATCCCTTTTTTCAAAATTTCTCTTCGTGATCATGCAAGAAATTTGAGTATTTTGACTTTTATAGGCTAACATGTCAATTTTTGCTGAGAAAAAAATAATGACATCTAATCTAGCGCCACATCCGATTCAAGATGTGGGAGCAACTAGAAATCTATGGATTATAAGGAAGTGAAAGAAAAATTACAGATCATGAATTAAATGATCTGTGACTTACTACAAAAGCAAAAAAAAAAAAAAAAAAAAGGAAATTTTCATAGAAAGGAAAAGTAGTTGTACAAAATGATAAGAAAGTTCATATTTAAAGATGAGATACAAAGCCACAAAGCCCAATTCCAAATATGTTAGTTACAAGGCATCGCCATTAACAACAAATGCAGTGTTCCTAAAGTGAAAAAAAATGTTATAAATAATAATAATGGGGAAGAAAAAAGGACTAAACCCAGATTGTGAACTGGGAGTCAGACCTGTGACCTAATGATTAGTCACCCTTGCAAAATTCCAATTGAAGTTTGTGAATATGAAGTATGATGAATCCTTCCCTCAACTCAAATTTATGGCTTTTGAAAAGCCACGACTTCAGTGCCAGAGTCCGAAGATGCTGATTTTCAATAGCCAGGCTTATTCTCACAAAGAAATCAAGGCAAGCTTTCAAATATCATCCTTGTATTAGAAGGGAGTTCGTTGAGAATTGAAAAATCCCATCTGTACAAAGCCCCTAATGACAAATAGCAACAGAACATCAACATCATGAATCCGGTAAGCGTTAAAAATCAGAAATAAAATCCTCCAAAATCTGGCAATAAACCACCAAAAGTGACAGCAATAAAGCTACAAATAAATGAGTCCAAGAAGAGCAGTCACATCAAAGATTATAGAAATGAAATAATCAGGTTAATAATTAACTGTCAGAAGTCGTACCATATTTTTCAAGTCTGCATGGCATAAAAGTGAGGAGCAAGCTCACTTAACCATAAATAATCGATTCTAGTCACGTTGCGCATGTACTTATTACTGGTTTGGACCAGTTCATTGAAAATTACACACTCTGCCTTTGACTTGAATAACACAGAGAAAGGGTGAATCTGCACTACCTGGCCACTTGCTAAAGCCCTGCAATTCATTTCAGCAATCATAAGAGGTCTCAACATGAGAAAAAAGGAGACAAATACGATAAAATAGGAGCATAGCAAGAGAAGCTTGGCTATAGTGAGTGACTGGATGTTTGTTAAAGGTTGTATTACTGCCGGACCTGCCCATGAATTTCAAAGTTCACATGGATGCAGATTCAATACCTGTATGTTCCCTCAGGCTGCTTCAAAGCTGCGTTAAGGAAAAAGGAAGCAGCAAGGCATCTACGAAATTGAAGCATGTCATCTCCACAAGAAGAAATACGAAGACCCATTTGTTCAACATGTCCTCGAATTTGACTACAAAAGAAGAACATGTAAATTCAGGAACATTGAGCATAAGATCAACTTTAAAGGATCTCTCTTTTTTAACTACAGAAGCCATGTAGAGCTGATCATTTCAGTGTGAATTCTGCAGGTGAAACAAGATCACAACCTAAGAGAAAAAAGGAAATAAAAAAGAGAGAAAGAAGTGTATATAGCAGACCTGTGAATGTCACGAGCATGCCTCAAGGAACGACCATTAATGAAATTTTCCTTGCACCATTTTCTCAGAATCTTTTCACTTTTTCCTACAAGATATTTTTCAGTACCGAGTTCCATCCTTTTCTTTTCCAAGAGTTCATCTGCAGCTCTATAAACATTAATGAAAGTAAGGTGGTCTCCATCTAGACTTGAAAAGCACTTCATTGCAGTTTTTGCCTGCCGAAAGGAATACAAATTGGTGCATCTAAGCCAAATGTATTATCAAAGAGGGTAAAATAACAGTGGCAACACAACAATTGGAAAATAGAAGTCCAGATGCATTACATAATGTTAGCAAGATTATGAAGACACGACAGACCTCTTTGTGATTAGATTTACACACTTATACACCGAGCAGAATTGACAGTAACAAATTAATATCTAAAGTTCTAATTTTAAAGACCAGAGCTTCCAAGTCTGGAAAAACGCAGACCTACATTTCTATCAATTACTGAACTCCCAGTCTTCTGAGTCTCTCATACAATCCATTCACATCATGTCGCCTATTCCTGGGCATTTTTGCTTACATTTGTCAAATCTTATTGAACAGCTAAATGGAGAAGTAGAATATACGAGCCATGTTTTAGATATTCAGGTTAGGGTTTGCAAAGCTAAACTAATTAGGACTCAAATAACCAAGAAAATCTGTTTATCCTCGGAAAAAACAAAAATTGAGCAAATAATATAAAACTACTAGCCTCGCACTAACAGGATCTTAGGACACACTTGATCAAGAAAGTCTCACGCTTTCAAGGGTTGGAATTGTATGACACAACTCAAGAAGCATAACTACTGGAATTTTATCAAGGACCAAAAAAAAAAAACAATATGATAAAGTACTACAAGCTTTTATTATAGAGTTGAAAGATCCTAACCATTTAGGTACTTGAACTCCTAATGCTTATGGGACATGAACTCCAAAAACAAAAGTAGAACTGCCTACCATGCTAAGTAGGGTCCATATTTAAGACCCAAAACATGATTAGACTCAACAACACACCCAGCCAATTCCAGAAAACCTATAAAATTACCAAAATATACCCGCTCACTAAAACTATCTGTGTTGCTGTACTGTCAACAATAATTTTTTCCAAATTTACTAATGTTGCCATATGGAGTTCACTTATTGTCTACATTGAAAGAGCATAGAAAATACTAATAGTTCGGCATATTGCAGAAGCCCCAGAGTAGAAGTAATTCATTCACACGTACCTCTTCTGACTTCTCACGAGGATTATAAAAAATGGAATCCACTGAGAGCATTGAAACTGTTATAAGCATTTCTTCCAAGCAGTTGAACTGACTTGCTAGAATGAGAGCTTTGGAATAAATAGGATCTAAGGGAAGGCGAGCCATTTGATGCCCAACAGGATCTGACAACTTACAGTCATCTGTCAAAGCACCAAGTAGAAACAGGTGCTCCAATGATTTGATGATAGTTGCCCTGTTCAAAAGTATGATGAACTCAGGAAATAATATATATTTTTTTGACAGATTAGAGGATACATTCAGTAACAATAGCACTAGCATGCCTATCTAATAATCATAACAAGTGCTCCAAGGATTAGGATCAAGAATTGAATCATGAGATTGAGTACAAATTCTTCTAATCAATTAAAAATAATATATGTATGCATGTACATGTAAAATAAACAAAGATACTTCAAATATATATTTTGAAAAATATGGAGTAATGATATGGCCAATTGGAAATGTGCTTCCTGTAAAGCAAGAAATGTGAGGCAAGTCCCACTGCAGTCAATTCTTCTACAATATAAATGCATACACAAATTAAATGAACATTTAAAGATATATCTCTAATATATTCATAAATAATATCTAGTATCTATATTTCATATCATGTAAGCTGTAGCCACATGGAAAAGAAGTTGAAAACCTATATTATTCGGCTTTCTCTGTATGACCAATATTCTTCATCATGCTAACCCTTAGTTTTTGTGATCTATGATTACACTGTGATCACAATAGAACTTAAACACAAAATACAAAAAAATTATGGCAAAAAATATAACGGATGACCATCTAAGATGGATATAAATGACAACATGACAACAATAGCTAACTAACTAAAATACCTTTTGCATGTCGCAAGTCCACTGTTGGCTTCATGGAATATCAGAATAGGAGCAGAAAATGGAAATTAAAGCATGACATAAAACTTCTTTTAAACAACTACAGTAATAATAATAATCTCAGATCAAATTACCAAAGGGAGTTGTGGTGGTGGGGAAGAGGGGTGGGGAGTGGGACCTTTTTACGATAAGATTCAAGTTAATATTGTTTTACAAACCTATTGGGACTTACAAGCCTGATGAGGAAAGAATAGATCATGTCACATGATTTGGCCAGTATATTTGCGATTCAAGTTGTAGATTAAATCACTAGAATGGGGAATTGAATCAAAATATAATATCTGAATCGAGAATCATAGTATTCTAATAGCTATGCTTGAAGGTTCCTCAAGACAGTGCAGGACTGCAGAAATCACAATCCAGGTAAATTATGCAGGTACAGGCCAAACAGGATTAGCAATTTCCCACTATTGATGCAGTGAGAACGCCAACCAGTGAAATACAAGTTGATTATAAGCAATTTAGACTAGGCTCTCAGACCCAATAAACCAATCAATGTTTTCAACTAATATTTGCATCCAGAAAAAGGTTAAATAAATTCCCAAATGGTTGTTAAAGTTTTTGTTTAACGTTATTGAATGGGTAACTTGACCTTGGAATACACCAGTAAATATGAATTCAAGAGGAGGAGACTTGGAGGCATAATATAGAAGCCTACGAGAACATAAAAGGAGGAGAAGTGAAAACGAATGAACCATATTCTATGGCAAAAGATGTGACCATAGTAAAGCAAATATATCACCCTCCAAGAAAATTAAGGTCAAGTCTTGCTAATCCTAAAGCTAAAAGATAATTGCTCATTTATAACCATGCACATACACACGCATAAACGCAAAGATAGATGCACATCAAACCAATGGAAATATGAAGAGCCATCCAAAATTTACCTGGATGGCTTTTCCATGAAATCAAACCCAATGATATCATCAACACCCAGAGCCTTGAGCTGCAAGATGACATTTGAGAGGTTGCATCGTTTGATTTCTGGCTTTGTTGAATCCTCAAGTTTCTCAAATTCACACTCTGGGTAAAGACGAAAGCATTTCCCAGGTCCTTCACGCCCTGCACGTCCACTACAGTAAGAAATTAAGAGTGATTCTCAATTATTTGTTCATAAGCATAATTTTAGTTTTAACAGTTACTAAGCAAATATTTGATTGTAACAACATAAGATATAAGCTGAGAATAAGAAAGAACAAGATAACATCAAAGTCTCATGCAATGAAGCTTCGAAAAGCACTATATATTTAAAAGCAAATTCATTTCTCATAACATAATCAACCTAAATCATATGATCTTATGCCTCCAGCCACCTAATTCACATAGAAGAAAATAGAGGGGCAAGAGAAAGAAAGAGAAATATATCCAAAAACATAGGACCCAAAAACCCAAGATGAACTTAACACAGAGTATAGATGATGTCCACAATTCAAATAACGATGGCAGTAAATCACACATTTCCTGCAACTAGTCATGTGATGAGAAAGTTCAATTAGAGATGAAATGTGTCTGTTAACTGAGATAGTCAACCATACAACACTAAATGGAATCTATTAGCAATTAAAACTTACTGAATCTTCTTCAAAATACTCATAAACTCTCTATTTGATTCAGTTTTTAATATATGGAAATTTTTCCCTTTATTCCTGCAGTCATGGTTCAATATGCCTACCTCCTTTGAAGAGCCTGAGCTTTTGATGTTGGAACTATTATCAATGACTCCATACCTTTGACTGGATCGTAGGAACGTGCTTTTACAAATCCAGGGTCAATAACATACTTGATTCCAGGTATCGTCACTGATGTCTCGGCAATATTTGTTGCCAATATTACCTATACAAAACATAGAATTAAGGACATTTAATGATGACAAAGTATTAATTATTATATTATTGTTTCAGAATGTGCACCACATATGCTAGGAGCATCAACTGGATTATAGAAAACCCAAAGCATATAGAAGTACAGAATTACACATATAACTATACATTTATAGGTATGTAAATGAAAAAATAAAATAAAATCGGAAAAACTGTACACCAATGAACCAATAGAGCAGAGTCTGAAATGTGGATCCAACAAGAGTAATGAGGTCAAAAAGTGATGCTTGTGATTTGATGACCTAAAATATGCATGGCACACCTAACATCAACAATCTCCCTGCAATAAGGGAAATACTATCCACACAGCTCTCAAAACATAGAAATTTGTGTACAAGAAATGAAACATATACTATTTCCACAATACAACTCAATCATCTGAGACTTAATCCCAATCTAGATAATATTGCAAGAGTCGGATAAATTCAAGTTCTCCAATCCAAACATTTATAGAGGCCAACTCACATGTATCATTCAACTACCTTACGATGACCAGGTGGAGCTGGCATGAAAACTCGCATTTGCTGCTCTGATGGAAGAGATGAAAATATGGGAACAGTTAATAACTTCCGATTGGCTTCAGGTAATTGATGAAGTTGGTCCTGCACAAATCTTGCAACAGTTTCAATCTCTTCTTGCCCGGTTAGAAATACAAGTATGTCACCAGGGACCTCCTCCAAGTGAATCTAACAAAACAATGGTTAAAAGAAGTATAAGAAGACATATATATATATATATATATAACTACAAGGTCCCTAAGGACTAATTAAAGCACTTAAGGAGTATTTCAAAAAGAACTGGAAATTTAAAAAAGGGAAAAGATATGATTTATGTCAATTCCATTAAAGCCTTTTTTGTAATAGAAGTGAGGAATTCAATTATGCATATTACAGCAAGGACCATGAAAAATGAAGCTAAAAATTAAAAGATATAAAAAAAAATTTGGTAACAAAGCAGGTACTCAAATTGCTGGATTGAATACCCAACTTGGTTATACTTCAGAAGAATGCTACTTTACAACCTGGAATATAGTAATCAAGGCTGCATTGAGATAATCTGTCTCAGCATGAACAGTATATAGTAAATCAACATGATGTTGGCGCCCTTCAATATGAACAGTTCTGACACCGCCAAAATACTCAGAAAAAACACGTGCATCCAAGCTGGCAGACATGATGATTAACTTCAAAGGAGGGAATGTTTTGTCCTGGCATTGCTTGAAAAAACTAATGCATTTAGCCCCAGTTTCTTTCTCCTTCAATGTGTCATGGCTGATCACAGATTTTGACCTCACATTTTGTACATTTTTTAGCAAGCCCAGCAAAACATCAGTGTGGACAGTTCTCTCGTGAGCTTCATCAACAATGATGACTGAATATCTAGAGAGGTAAGGATCCAATAATGCTTCCCTACAAGAATATCAAGACTTAAATCAGTTCATGCCTCATAAAAGATTCATGAAAAAGCCTAGATAGGTAAACAGAGAAGCCATACTGCAGCTATGCAGCGCCTAAACATTGTAAATCATTTTGCCTTCGTTCACTCCAGAGATTCATCTTTTAATGCATGAAATTTTCAATAGGTAAACACATTAATGCAATAAAAATGGGATAGCAATACCTCAATTCAAGAGTTTATTTTGTAAGGCCAGTGCGACTAGCAATTCCAAATTTTAAATTGACACCATTACCCCTTTTAATTTAAAAAAAAAAATCATAACTTTATTTCATTTCCTTCTTTACTCATCCATTTTCTATATATTCTATCAAAGAAAATAAAACCCATTTTACAAAAGCTGTAAAACATGGATTATTACCTGAGAAGCAATCCATCAGTCATGTACTTGATCCTTGTAGACTTACAAGTTTTATCATCAAATCTAATAGAATATCCGACCCTTTGGCCTAACTCAACACCACATTCCTCCGCGACCCGTTTTGCCACAGTGACAGCCGCAACACGCCTGGGTTGAGTTATCCCAATAACTTTACCATCATGACAAAACCCAGCATCAAAAAGAAACTGTGGTATTTCTGCAGAGAAAATAACAAAAACACCAAACTTATTTTAAAAAAAAAAATCCAACTTTAAAGTAAAAAAGCTAACAAATAATAATAATAATAATAGAAATGAAACTTACGAGTTGTTTTTCCACTTCCAGTTTCACCAACAATGATCAAAATATCATGGGTTTTAACCTCTTGAACAAGTCGATCCTTAACTAAAAAAATTATATATATACTGAATAAATAAATAAATAAGAAAGAGAAAACATTTCAATGTGAAAAATACAATAAAAAGAGAAAGGAAACCTGAAGCTATTGGTAGAGACTCTCTTTGTCTCTTAATCCTTTCCCTCCTGTATTTGAATCAAAGTTAGTCGATTCAATTTAAAATTTTTGAAAATAAAAAGGAGAAAAAAAAAAGTATGAGAAGTTAACCTGGAAATAGAATTGGCGTTGTGGCGAGGTTGATTGGAGATGTTAGAGTTTGGTTTTAGGGTTTGGGGAGTGTTTTGCGTCATTGAAGGTACCCTTAGCTTCGTTTTCAGGAATAGGAAAAGGAGAGAGTTTACAAACCCCTAACGGTTGTTTGCTTTATGAGTAATTTCAGGGAGACCTTAAAATTATTGATAAATTATAATTTAATCTCTAAAATTTTATTTAATAATAAATTATAATTTTGTAAATTAAATATATAAAAAATAAAATAAAATAATAATTAAATAAAAATTAATTATTTTATCTAAAAAATTAAAATAAATATTATTTTTAATGAATAGCCTCAATCAAAATTATATTTTATTCTTAAATTATAAGGGTGGCCACCAACCCAACTTCAATTTGAATTTGGTATTTTTTAGTTATTTAATTCTAATTTTTATTTTATAATTTAACATTTGAAAATATAATATTCGTTAAAAAAATATTATATTACCTTTTTTTTTTTTAATTAAAACGGGACAAACCTACCCAAACAGAAGAAAAACATATTTAGGAGTAAAAAATCCTCCAACTTCACTCTATACTCGTAGAATCCATACTTCAAATTTGTATGATCCCATCGGGTGTTCTATCTAACATGTGTACACCTAAAGCCTGGCTTAGAGTTCAATTTGTCAAAAAAAATTGCTAATATCATGAATAATAGGCTTAATAGTTTAGTGCCGACTAGTATCACAGAATAATTTTTGGGGTTAATTATAATTTTTTTCTTATAAAATAATTTAATATATTAAATTTTTTTAAAATTTTTAAAAATATATTAACTCTTTCTGAAGAATATCATAATATAAACTACATCATTTCGTCTAATTTTGTCATTAATTAATTCTTAGTCAATCCTACAAGGATAATAAAAAAATAAAAATGTCTTTACTCTTTATTTTTAATTAATTACATTCTATTTTTATTTTAAATTTTTTTTAAGATTAAAAAATTTATTTTTATATTTTTGATAAATTTTAAAATAAACAAATAAACAAATATATTTTTAAAAAAATATTTTTTATTTGTTATTTTTTATTTTAAAAAATAATTTAAGAAGAAATTAAATTATTTTTTCTTAAATTTTTTAATATAAATAAAAAATTCGTTTTCATATTTTTGATAAATTTAAAATTAAAAAGTAAAAAATATTTTTTAAAAAATATTTTTATTTTTTATTTTTAAAAAAATAAAATAAAAGTATTTTTTAAAATTTAAAAAAAAATATTTTTATTTTTAAATTTGTCAAAAATATAAAAAAAAAGATAAAAATATTTTTATTTTTTTATTATTTTTATGAGATTGACTAACAATTAACTAATAGTAAAATTGAACGGAAAAGTGTAATAATATATTATGATATTGGTAAAAAAAAAAATATATATTTTAAAAAATTATAAAAAATTTAATATATTGCATGGGAAATTGTAATTTTATAAGCAGCATTGGCACACGCGCATCCACCTCCACAATCCAATTTAGAGTAAATGAATATATCATACCAAAATTAAAAAAAAAATAAGAAAAATAATATAAAATAAAAAAAGTTTGTTTTTAGCGGATAACCTCTATGTTAACTTACTGTATTTTTTTAGCCGACGAGCTATATATTAATTTATTATTTTTTAATAAAAATAATTAAATCTCTAAAAAAATAAAAATAATTACAAAATTTTATAAAAGCATTTTTGAAATTAGGAAGGAAAAGTTCGTTACCTAATTTTTTTTATCAACGTATAAATGGATAAACTTGCATATTAATTTATCAGTGAAATGTTTTTATAGAAAAATAATTTTTTATACAAAATTATATACAATTTTATAGAAAAAGGATAATATTTTAAATTATTTTCTTTAAATTGCTCAATATCCTCCGATAATCACTGTTTCAATTAATTCGAATTCACGCCCGATAAAATCTAAGTGGAGTAAAACTTTGCTCACACTTATTTTTTTAATTGATAAGGATAATATTTCAAGTTAATTAATAAATAACAGACAGAAAAACGTAAGTGTTCCTGTTTAGGTTCAACAGTAACTCTCTCCCATTTAATCAGGTCTATTAGCATGGTATTACCCCATTCATGTCTTTTTTACTTCACCAAAAAGGCATCCATGCAGTTTTGAAGTATTCATTGATAAACTGTACGTCCCATATGAAAGCTTCTCCCAAAAATTGAGCTTGGCACTATCTTCAACTCCAAGATCTGCAATCATTTGATGACTTGCTAGAAATCTGCCACTATTATAGCTTAATTTGCAGTTTTATAAAAATTATGTTGCATATTTCGTCACAGAGCCTCTCTCGGATTTTAGATTGGTAACATCATCAATTCTATGCATTTATGTGCAACTTTATAATTATCATCCTAGTTTTTCATTATATACAGATGAATAATAATTAATGCAAAGCTTGCTCCTTTCAATGCAAAATATTGTTCCAAATCATGCAAATAATGTTCATAATGATCCAGAGGAAAATAAACATGAAATTAGAGGATCAAGATAAGAAAAGCTATATCAATTGCATTATATGCCAGAACTCTAACAGAAGAAAACAGTGAACAAGAAGACTCCGCCTACCAAATGCATCCCGACCAAACCATAGCGTTTTTGAACTCTCCTATAAAATATAAACGAAACAAAACTTCACTAAACGAAAAACAAGAAGAAGAAAAATGAACAGAAACATAGCACTCACAACTACTTGCCAATAGATGACAGCCCATGGCAGCTTAATAGTTGAAAGAACATCAAGACCAGAAATTTTCCCTTTTCCACTACTAGAGCAAGCACTTTATGTTCTTGACAAGTACAGGAGCAACAGTTTCCCAGTGTCTTCATATGAATTTCACCCTCATTGCTATCACTTTTGACATGTCCTCCAGAGAATCCAAAAATGAAAAAGCTTAGAAAAACAAGTCAGTGTAAGTATAAAAGTTGAATCAACCAAGGGCTGAGTTATTAGTAGTTAATCCTCTAAGTTGCAATGTGGCGTCAATAAAAAGCAAGCAACTTTCTCCATTCCCACCATCAAACTGTCTAGGACTTCCGTCTTCTTCAATTACAGAGAACAATTCTTGCTCTTTAGCAGAAACCAGGACCTTCTTACCACCTAAACTATCAGGACCTCGTCTCCGGAGAGCTGCTTCAATATCGTTGACGGAAAACACAAATTTCAACTAATTACTGGCTCAGGATTAGGATCCGGAGATGGAGAATGAATAAAAATGGAAGATAAGCCGATGCGAATGCCGTAGATTATCATAGCGATTCCGCTCATCTTCTCCTCCTCCGTCCACCACCACCAGCAGCGAGCCCCTTTGGGGACAGTAGATAGTATATATAATTTTAATTTTCTAAGCGAAATTTCGTCTGCTTCCATAGCATAGTGGTAGTGCGTTCGCTTCGTAAGCGAAAGGTCGCGAGTTCGATCCTCGCTGGGAGCTCATCATATTTTTAAAAAAATAACTCAATGCTCATCTCATTTTCCAAAAAATAATTCAACGAAAGAATGTTGTTGGTTATTATAATTATTTCTATATTAATTCTATCTTATTTTTAGCTATTACATCTTATCTTATATTTTTTGCATTTTATTATCTTATTTTGAGCTACAACGTATTATCGTATATTTTTTTGTACTTTAATAATCGATATTATATATATATGAAATTAAAAAAACATATTGATAGACAAAAACGTTCTTAATTATTATTATTAATTTTTGTACACTAATTTTATTTCATTTATAGTTATTATATGTTATTTTATATTTTTTATATTTTGGCAATCGCTATTATAAATATATAGTTTTTATTACATTATTTGTTACCGCAATATTAATTATTATTGTAATTCTATTTTTTTATAAAATCATAAAAGTTTTATTTTAATAAAATCATAAAATTTTAATTATTAGCATCATAAATTTTTATGCCTTCTATAAAATAAAATATTGAAGAGTTTGGTATTAACTGTTTATGATTTTCTTTATTTATCTTTTTAACATCTATCTCTATAAAATAAAATATTGAAAATTTTGATATTAATTATATTTATAATTTTCTTTACGATATAATTTCTATAAATTAATATTTAATAAATTGATAATCTGTCACGACACGATTTTATTGGGCATATAGCCAATATTAGGAAACAGAAAAATGTAAAGTTTTTGGAACTCGTAATAAACCTAACTTATTATTAAACGACAAAATTACAATATGATAACTGTAACTGTCACAAAATAAGATATATGAATCCACCTATCAAATAGGATCTAAATAAATTAGCAACTTTTTATCTGTCAGAATTGTCATCTAACAAATAGCATTATCATTATCAGCTTTCTTCATAACAAACAACATATAAAACTATAACCACAAATATGATACTGAAAATAATAATGTGAAGCCTTATAAATTTTAATATAATGAATATGAAATAATTATATAATAAAATAAAATAAAATCATTGTATAAAGAATAGAAGAAGGCAGAAATATAACGTAAAAACTTAATTTCTTTAAACTCGACCTGAAGCCTGAAATTTTTTTTGAACAATGATGAATATTTGACAAATTAGTTGATGTAAAATAATTTAACATACAATTCTTCATTTATCTATACGACGTGCCACAACACATATAAATATTTATAAGTATACATAATATTTATGATGAAAAATGTCTGTCATATTTTTGTTTATCGTAAATGGGAAGCTGACCCCTCCCTTGACTCTCTTAAAATCTAACTATAGGGTTACGATGAGATCAATTCAAATCAGATATCTCTATATTCTTTTATCTATGTCTAAGGATCACGGTAATAATATTCTCTAACCAGGCAATTCATGTAATAACATCATCATCATCATCATCATATCATATAATGTCCACATCATTCTATTTAATATCGCAACCATATAAATACATATTATTCAACATCATATAATATGACATAAATATACATCATGATTATAAATCTAATGCAATAGTGATAACTTATATACATATATTTGTATTTCTTCAATACTTACATGTTATATTTAGATGCAGAGTTAAATTAAAACAAATCAACTCACAAATTTGACCATTATCAAACTAATTGACTCTTTCGAAGCACCATCTAACCGATGACAATGGAAGACATATGAAGTATTGAAATCAAATACGAGGATTATTAAAATAATATACAAATATAAACATAGAATTAAAAAGAATGATTTTCAAGAATTTATCAAAATTTAGACAGAATTCCTCCTAAAATAGAACGTAGCCCTTGAAATATAAATCACAACACTTCTATTATTTAGTCCATAGGCCTACATTCAATTTCAACAACTCAATTGATCCATCTTGGGTCTCCCACCTAACAACAAATAAATATTTTATAATAACATTGCACTTCTTAATTATTTAATCCATATAACTAATTAATTACTTGCAACAGTTCCACAATTATTCCAACCCAATTTCATCATTTAATCCATAATTACTGATATTATAAAAATAATTATATAGTAATTAATACCTTAATAATTTATCCTCTAAAATAGCATTATCATACTCATAATATAATCCAAAATAAATTTTCCATCCAACTCTAATTATTAATTCTAACTATATTTAATATTACTCTAATTATTTCACTTCAATTCCAATAATCATTCTTCAATTAACTATACTGTAAAATAATAATTTCGAAATATAAAATAATTTATCTGTTCATTATTTTAAATTACATAGAAATCTCTAATAGACTAAATAAATCCTTTATAACCAATAATTTGTAATTACTAATTATTAATTAATCCATCAAATAATTCTTTTAATCAATCAAATTAATTATCTGGATCTCCCAAAAATAATTACATATTAATTCAATAAATATTCTAAAATTAAATTCCTAAAATCGAATTTCAATTTTTTTTTTAATTTAAATTAATTTATTATCCTAGTTTAATTACCACCTCAACTAATTTATTCAATCATAATTTAATTTATCGGTACCTAAATTCCACCAATAATCATTACTTCAATTTATTTATATTAATTTATTTTAATTTTTTATTCCTAAATTATATATAATTATTAAATTTTAACTATTTAAATTCTCCACTACCGACATCAAAACTCAATAATTTTTATAAATTTATCACCCAATATACTCAAAATAATTAATGAATAATTATAAAATAAATTAAAAACTACTTAATTGAAATTTATTTAAAATCTACTTGTATCTTATTTTTTTATTCTCGATTTCAGTTTTCGATCGGGATAAAAAAGATACCATCAGAAAGTTTGTGAAGAAAGGAACCCATAGAAATTAGAATAGCCGGAAAAGGACTTCAAAAAGGGTAGAAATCTACTTTGGAAATTTCATCGCCAGCGACACTTCAGGTGACGCGTGAGTTACCGTCTGGTGACCACCGGTGACGAGCTTTCCCTCCCTGTGATTGTCGGCCGCCCCTCTTTCTGGTAGTCCGACGTGTGCTGCCGTCCGATGACCGGAGGGCCTTCATTTGGTTGTCAGTCACCCCCTCTCTCTCTCTCTCAGAGCTGATGACAGCTCCCGCTTCCCTGCACTTCCGTGTGTATATATAGCTAACCAAATAATTAATTCTATAATTAACTAAATTACAAAAATTAATTCAATAATTGTAAATCAATAATAAATAATACTATTTTAATTAAATTAATTAGACTAACAATTTAAAACTTTTAATAAAAATTTAAATAATCACTTTAAACAATTTAAATAATTAAATAAATAATTATGAAACTAATAATTTTTAGTACTTATAAAATTAACATAATTAATTTAATTAAATAAATAATTTTGTATTTAAATAATTTATGATTCATAATAATATAAAATATCAAATTTTCAAAAAATCAATCTCAAATCAATTTTTTTTTACTTTATGTTATTATTTTATATAATAAAATATTATAAAATCAAAAATATTTTTATAATCATTAAATATTTTTAAAATATTATTATTTATTAATAAAATAAATTTTAAAATAATTTAAAAATTAAGATGATACATACTCTTTATTATATAATAATTTTTTACGATATCAATATAGATTAATAAATTAAATTAATAAGATAATATTTTTCTGAAAATCCTTATATAATTATATGTCTCATTAATATTATAAATTAATAATTTGATAATATTATACATATAATAGACTGCGATACTTTATTAAAATATAATTCTAATAAAAAAATTTAAATTTAAGTAATTATTCTCACATTTTTTTTATCATTATTTTTATTCAATTCATTTAATTCATATTCAATTGATCATATATTTTTTTTTTGTACTCCAAATAATTCATACACAATTAATTACATATTTTTTGTTCAATTCATTTAATTCATATTGAATTGATTATAATATTAATAAAATACAATAAATATTAAGTTAATTAAATATATTTTTGTTAAACTATAAATATTCTTTTAAAATTAATTAATTATTAATTAATTATTTAATTAATATAATTTATGGGTTTTGAAGGTATTAATTTATAGAGGTTATATTGTATATCTTTTTTACATATATGCTACAAGTTTTTAGTTTTTACTAATATAAAAGATTAATTTGTTTGAATTTTATTTTCAAAATTTTGTGGATACATATTGTGATTTGTACTTAATATATAATGTGATGAATTAATAACTTAATTAGGATTTATTTTTTGTTTCTCTCATTTATAATTTTTATTTTTGAAATCATCTTTAGGTGACAAACACATAAAATCTTGTGATTTATTTGTATATATTTTTTTAATAAAATTATAGAAACCCAATAGTAGATATGTAACAAAATCCTAATAATTCGTGGTTCTTAATTTAGAAGATAACACAATTAATTATAGATTAACTTTTATTTGAATACAAAAAAAAAATTATAATCTGTAAATATATCTTAAATTCTTAATTTGATTGATTTTAATTATCTTATTTCATCATTTCAATTTTACTCTTGGTGAAATTGAAAACAAAATACTATTTTATTATTAAATAATAAATTAAAACACTAAGATTAAATAATTATAAATTTACATTTCAATTTAAATTAAATTACCAATTTAATCTTTAATTTCAATTGAATTAATCAATTTTTTAATTTTATAAATTTAATAAACTAATCATTGCAAATCAAACTAATAACTCATTTTAAAAAAATTATAAATTTAAAGACTACATTGATAATTTGATATAAATTAGAGAGTCAATTTAACTTTTATCTCTTTCTAATTAATATTTAAAAATATTGTTTTCATTTTAAATTTAATTTAAACTAAAATTATAACCAAATTAAATAATGATAAGTCATGATAAAAAAATTTGATATTCTATATGTATTCAATAAGGAGGAAGTACAATATTGATCAAAATAAAATAAAATTTGATATTCTATATATGTATTACACACTGTCAACATATAATAATAATAATAATAATAATAATGAAAAAATGACTTTCCACATAATTTTATATGTATTTATGAAATTGAGTATAGAATTTTGTTTATTTATTAAGAGAAGTAGACTACTCAAAAATTTCACATTTCATTTAAGTCGTAATTATGAAAATTGAATAAATTGTGAAAATTTAATAAATAATTCAAAATTTCTAAAAAAAAAATAGAAAAGAAAAATATAACGAATTAATGAAAGTTTGCTTGGTATTCCTTAGAAATTTGAATAAGGAGTGGCTCTTATTGGAGTTTTATCGATTATGAAATATTAACTGACCTTTTTTTTGTATAACTACTTAAGCCGTGTGAGATAAAACTGTAATAATAATAATAAAGAAAGACACAGCAAGTGAGAGTGAGAGATAGTGATAGAGACCGAGAAGCAGAAAGAAAGAGGAAGGAAGACAACAACCAAACGGCTGATCTCTAATTAAAACTATCAACACTATCATCTTTTTCTCATTTAGACGAGCTCAGGGTACTGGTGGTGACTAGTCTCAGCAACGACAATCGTAGTGATGAGGTTCATTATCACTGCAATACCCATATTTTTGAAATATTTAAAAAAATATATATTTTATTTATAAATAATAATTATTTTATTAATATTTAATTAAAATTATGAATATAAAAATATTTTTAAGATTTATTATATTTCAAATAAATAAATATTTAAAAAATAAAAGGAAAATATATTTTTCTAAATTAATTTTAATTTTAATTTGTATCATATTATTATGTATTATTATCTAATAATTTAATTTTTATACTTATTTATTTAGTTAAATAAATTATTTTAATTATTATTATTATTATTTTAAAAAATTTTAGAAATTAAATTTATATTTAAATATTTAAATAATATTTATTAAATTTGAAAGATATTATTTTTCAATGTTTTAATATGTTAAAATGAAATTCATTTTATAAGATTTTTATTAACTATTTATTTATAATTTTTAAACTTACAGTAAATTTTTTACAAATTTAATATTTATATATATAACTAATCATAGATTGTCACGTGGTAGCCTTGAATTGGCTGCCAATATACTCAGGAGGAGTCAATTGATATAATTGTGTTAGATTTGGAACAATGGATTGATTAATAGAAGTGTTTTTATTTTTATTTCGGGAGTTTATATCATATTTTAAGAGAGTTTCTGCCAAAATTTTACTAAATTATTGAAATTCATTTTTTGTATTTATGAGTCAATATTTAAGTATTATTCTAATAAATCTCATATTTAATATATGTAGTTCAAATGTATTCTTTATTGTCGTCAGAAAGTGATCCGAAAGAGCCAACCAATTTGATGGTCATCAAGTTTGTGAGTTGATATATTTTAATTTATCGGTGCATTTAAGCATGACATCTAAGTATTGAATGAATGAAATATTTATGTATATAAGCTATTACTATTGCATTAGATTTATGAGTATAATGTATATTTATTTCATATTTTATGATGTTGATGAATGATATGAATGTATGTGCATGCGATGGAAAATAGGATGATGTGGAATCCATTACTAACACATAAAACATTAACGATATAACATAATATAATATGATGACGACGACGTTATTATTACAGGGATTGTTTGGTTATAAAATGGTTTCATTGTGACCCATGGACATGAATAAGAAAGTATAAAAATATCTAATTTGAGTTAGTCTCACCGTGGCCACATAATTGGATTTCAAGAAAGCCAATGACCAAGGTCGGCTCTCTATTTATGATAAACGAAAATATATATAAGGTTAGATTTCATATATATTTTCTATTATGATTATTATATATATTTTTAGATGAATATATATAATGCGATATTATATATAGATTATTAAATGGCATACATGTTAAATTAAATTATATTAGTTCATTGAGTCGAACGTTCACCCCTGTTGAATTTTTTTTTTTAGGTTCGGAATTGAGCTTACAGAGATTTAATTTTTAAGTTGAATTTATCTGTCTTCTATTCCTCAGTAAAATTATTTTATTTTATTATATAATTAATTAATTTCATTATATTTAAATCTCTAGAGCTCCGCATTGTTATGTTTAGTACTAGAATTATGATTGTAATTTTATTATTACTCCGTTAAGCAGAAATTTTTAATTGATGATATTAAGTACATAATGTCAGTCATGAGTGGTTAAATAATGATGTTAAATTATTGAGATTATATTTAACAGGTGGGCTCATAGTTCTTATTTATTATAGTTATTGCTATCATATTTCAATTTTCTCGTTCAATGATAAGTTAGATTTACCACGAGTTTCGAAAATTTTATATTTTTTTATTTTATAGTGTTGGTCACTAACATCCAAATTTTATGAAATTGGAATTCATCAACACCTTATTTTGTGAATTTTAATTTGATACCAGTTTCAAAATGTAAAACTCATCGAAGAGTGGATAGAAAAATGGAAGATTTAACTATTTTTTTGGCGAATTTTGATGTTGAGGACGATTTTCACCCGCTAAGATCTCCATCGTGAGTCACTTCGATGTTTTTGGACCTCCTTTGTTCTGGTTGTTTGGGCTTCTTCGGTCTTCTTCTCCCCCGTCACAATCACCTTTCAATTTTGATTTTTTGTTGATTTTTCACTTTTTAATTTATTTTCTCTTTACTAATTTGATTTTGCACTTTGATTTGCAATTTTACAATTTGATTTTTGATTTTGCAAGTTGCAGATTGTGCTTATGCTGTTCCTTATTTTTTATTTTGTAATTTTTATTTTTTAGTAAAAATAATTATAACTTTGTTATATTTTATATTAAAAACTTTTTATTTTTTTAGTTATGCTAGTTTACATGCACTATGAAAAAGTTAAAACTGGAGTGAGTTGATATTAAAATAAAATTTTGTATTTGATTGATTAAAAGGTTAATTTAAATTTAATTGAACTTTTGAATAAAGTTCAAAAGAGAAATTTAGCATTAATCATTATTTTTATTTAATTCACTTAGCACAATCTATCTTGATGGCATCCACTACTTGCATAAAAAAAAAAACAAATGCATTCAAACAAGCATGATAGTGGATTCCCTCTCAAGTCAATGTCTACAACAAATATTTTATCATTAAAAATGATAACTTTGCTCTTCTATATATAGCAACAAGAACATATACTAAACTTGAAAGTTAAGCATACTTTAACCCCCAATTTGTCAATGAACACAATATATATATATATATATATAACACAACATTCACAATATTAAATAAAATATGATATATAATATAAGGTTCAAAAAGGTATGATTGTGCCATTAAATTATTTATCAAATATTTATTTGATGGGTTTTTTTAATATAAAATTAAAATCTTAATAGTTAATCCTATTTTTATTTAAAATTTTCCAATTTTAAAAAAAAAAACACAAGATTTTGGCAGAAGTGTGACCTATGTTGGTGAGCCCTACATGTGGTCTTGATGAGTCAACCACTAACTAGTATATAATGTGTATTTATTTAAAGTGATTTTTTCTTTCCCTATTCAATGGATTTGCCTGTCTTTCTGGCGAATTGAGCAACCTCTGTCATCTTAGAATTATAGTCTAATTGGGATTCACATATTTGACGACGTGTCTTTTTTTCATTGGCGTTGATACTTTCTTTTCGGGCCTACGATGAGTGTTAGCTTCAGCTACTCTCAGTGCAGTGCTGGTCTGGATTTCAGCCTTTTTATGTAAACCTAAAATCATTTTTAATTTTTTAATAATAATAATAATAACAACAAAACAAAAAACCAGTAGTCTCTATCGCGCGTGCTAGCCACAACAAACACATTCCACTTTTCCTTCAAAAGCCGGTGATTATTTGTATTTTCCATGCAACTGTCTAAATCAGTTGTATTATTTTTGGGTTATTCAAAATCAATTCATGAATATTTAAATTTAATTAGATGAAATTTAAATCCGAGTAATTTTTTTTAAACATTAAAAATAAAAAATTAATCATTCATTTATTATTAAAAAAATATATAAATATTATTAAATTATTTTTTAATATGCTTAAATGCGAGTAATTTAAATAAATTAAATTTAATTATTTGAATTTAAGTCTTGATTTAAGTGGTTTGTTAGATTAATTAATAATTAAAATTTTATATAATTTTAAATATATTTTAATTATATAAAATAATTTATTAATTTGATATCAAAATTTAAATTTATTTAAGTTATATTTAATTAAATAGAGTTTGAAAATTTAAAAATATCCATTAAAGCTAAATTCGATTTTTAAATTAAAAACTTAATCGAGTTAGAGTCTTCCAGTATATTCTAACTTGTGCCAAGTTCTGTTTCGACTGACTTCGGCTTTCGGCTAAGATCTTTAGGCCCTTACTTTCACGTACCTCCAAGACTATTCTATGTCCTATCCTATCTATCTCAGTTAAATCAAGACCGTCAATCCACATCAAAAATCACCAAATGAAAATCAATCAGGATCGCCAAAACGCTTTCCTGGGACCTACATTATTCTCACGTGCTTCAATATTATGAACCCCACGGACCCACTTTCGAAAAATACAAAAACACCAAAAAAGGTAGGAGCAACACACAGCTTCGCCCAGTAAACGTTCTCTCCCAAAATCCTCAAAACCTCCCCTATATAGTCTCACTTCTCTGATCTTCACTTTTCAGGAACAGTCCCTTTGCGGCTTTCTCTCTCTCTCTATATGTTTTTTTCCTCTCTCTTCTAGAGAGAGAATCAAAATAAGCCTTTAGGTCAGCCAATCTCTTTTCTTTTGTTTGTTTTTGTTATTGTTATTATCGATTGGGTATTTGTTGATTTCTAGATTTGATTTTCTTTTTCTTTCTTTGTTTTGCAATTTAGATCTCGATTTTAAAGTTTTTTTTTTAACTTTTTTTTATCTAATGTTAATGGCCCATATGTTTCCTAAATTGTTTTAAAATTTTGAATTTTTTTTAGCTATATGTTAATGTTAATTGTAAAGCCCATCTCTTTGCTAATGGTTTTCAGTTTTCAGTGGTAAAGTTTTAATTTTTTTTTCCCAAATATGAGTGAAATTTTTATCTTGGTTTTATTTGAAGCTGTATCGAGATTTAAATTTAAGTAGGGTTTTGGCATGTTTCTATAAATTGGATTAATAATTAATTATATGTATGATTTCCCTTCATTAAAGTGTTTAACTTTGTATAGGGTATAGGGTTTAGTGCTGTAAGCAAGCTTGTTAATGTCATATAAATTTATTGGTGCTATTTCCTAAATCTCTGACATTGGTGAATTTGAATAACCTGAAGTCATCCATGCAATAGTCATATTGGGCAGGGATCTTGCAAAATATTTGTTAAATTTATGTAGTCTTTATTTCCTTTCAATTCATGTTATTGTGTTTTTATTAGCAACTGGTTTGTTTGTTCTTGGTCTGTAGCTGAATTCATTTTATGTATATTCTCTAGAATTTCATGTTCAGTTCGTTTTCTGTATACAGTCATTAATCATTATTGCCTTCATCTGATTTATGTTTATTGCTTTTATTTTATTTCTTTTCAGGCACTGAAATAATATAAACTTTTGGTAGGGATGGCGACCCAGGCTGAAGAACCTACCCCTACTCCTCAAGTGGTGGGTAATGCCTTTGTGGAGCAATACTACAATATACTGGCTGAATCGCCACAGGCAGTTCACAAATTTTACCAGAATTCTAGTGAGATTAGCCGACCAGATTTTAATGGTTCCATGTCATCTGTGACAACTTTGGAGGTAAGTTTTGCAAAATAGTAGTTATCTACATATTGATGTTGATTGTTGTGGATGGTGTTTTATAATTTTATCATCGAGTTGTAAGGCCAGCAGTTAACTTTTTCTCTTGTATATAAAAAAATAACATGACCTGAGTATTTTCAAAAAGAAAAAAAAGCAGAAGTTATTATGTTCTTGGTCTAATGTACCATGGTTTATGTATGCGTGGTTGTTGTATTGCTTATTAACAGTTGTTTCTTCCTGGGCATTAATTTTGGTTGGGGCGTACTGAGTGTCTGAATTCTTTGTGTTAGTTATATTCAATTTATTTTTTGTTCAATCTTTGATAGTTTTATTCCTTTTGGATGTACAGCTGTGTTTTTTAGAACTTTGGGGTATACATTTTTGCTTTTTGTAACGAGTGATTTGGAATTTTTTCTTGGAGCAGGGTATAGACAAGATGATTCTTTCCCTTGACTATAAGGATTGTCGAGTTGAGATATTGACAACTGATGCTCAGGTGTCTTTCGGAGATGGGGTGCTTGTTTTGGTTACTGGTTTTTTTACTGGAAAGGACAATATCAAAAGAAAATTTACACAAGCATTCTTTTTGGCCCCTCAAGACAGCCGTTCCTACTATGTTTTAAATGATGTTTTTAGGTATGTGGATGAAGAAGAAGCAACACTCATCAAAATCAATGAAGCTGATGACACTGCTCCAGCAGCTCCTGTGACACCAGATCCTGGTAGGTTTATCTGTGTTTTTTTTCCCTCCTTATTCTTGTTGTTACTTTGGTCACAAAATATTATTGCTAGCTTTTGCTATTACAGAACCTACTTTGGTTTCTGAGCACACTGTGCTGGATCATACAACTGCCTCTTTGGAGGAGGATAGTGTTCAAGCTGAGGAATCTAGTCATGTATTGGACGATGGAAAGATTTCTATTGATGATGAAGTTGTTTCTAGTCCTTCAGTGGGTACAAGTCAGAATGATGGTTGCCCAGTTTCAACTGGTATAGACCAAAGCGATGCTAACCTAGTTTCTGAGGCAGTTGTTTCTAATATCCAGGAGGATGCTCCCAAGAAATCTTATGCATCAGTAGTGAGTTTTTTAACATAGTTTTTCATGCAAGAATCATTATTATTATTGAACATAATTAATTTCTTATCTTGTGTTGGCTCAGGCGAATGCATTGAATTATAAAAAGCAACCATTCCAACAGAGGATTTTACTTGCCAAACCTGTTGAACAGGTGCGCGTAACTGTGGCACCTGAAGCATCTTCTCGTCCAGTTAATAACAAATCTGTGGAAAAGAACTACACCATTTCAGGTTTTTTTTATTATTTTTATTTCTTGTTTGTGCATTTTTATTTTCTACATGCTATGGCTTTTCTCGATTATCTATACTTGTTGCTCTAATAATCTTCATTTATTTTTCTGTTGCAGTTAAGGGTTACTCCATATTCGTTGCAAATTTGCCAATGAGTGCTACCAAAGAAGATCTTATTGAGACTTTTGAGAAATATGGACCTATTAAACCTAATGGTGTCCAAGTCAGAAGTTATAAGGTCTGCTTTGATTTAATTTTGTAAAATCTTATTTTCATTAGTTTGTAATTTTGTTTTCTGACTTGTTTATATGGAACTCTATGACAGCAAGAAAAAAATTGCTTTGGCTTTGTTGAATTTGAATCCACAAGTTCTATGCAGAGTGCCATCAAGGTATTGTTGCTACTTAACATTTGCTGATAGCTTATAAAACTCTTTTTTTTGTTGTTGTTTTAAATGTGCCCTTGCATTTTTCATATCTTCTTTTGATTTGTAGCCATCAATGTCTTATATCCTTTGGCAATGTGTTTGCTAGTTGCAAACTCCTTATTTTGTTGTCTCTAACTCGTCTGATTATAAAGTAAATTACTGGATAAAATCTTTGAGATCATATTCCTTGTGGTATCACTTCTTTTGAAATTTCATTGCCTTGCTTTTACTGTACAGAGTTCATTCAACTTAATGTATAGAGATATTATTCAATTCTTTATTTTTTGGAAACTTTTTTTCCACTTTCTCTTTCAGCTCCTTAAAGAGCTAAATGTTATATGTTTTAAACTGAAATTTGGAACATCCATTAGAAGTATATGATTGAATTCCCATCTTTCAGCTGCATATATCTGATTTTTAACGGCACATTGTTTCAGGCTAAAACTGTCAAGATTGGTGATCGACTAGCACATATTGAGGAGAAAAAAGGTATGTTGAATATCATCCTTCTCTCCTTCTTTTCTTGTTATATTTGTTTCTATTTTTACAAGGTGAACTTTTCAAGATAAATGAACTAAAATTTCTTAAATTATTGTTCAAAATTTTGAAGTTGATTTTGGTTATATATAGCCTAACATTATTAGGTCACCTTTATAGCCAACAATGAGGGGGTGAAATTCCCATCTAGGAGGGGTGGTTTTCGTGGGGACAACTTTAGGAACCGTGGAGGCCGTGGCTTTGTGAGAAATGAGTTGGATAATCCAGGTGGATTATCAGGTCAATCTCATGGGACTGCTAGACGCAATGGAGAGGCTAACCAGAAAGTTTATCAGAATGGTGGAGGAAGGGCAGCCCGACAAGCTCCAGCTGAAGCTGAAGCTCAAGCTCAAGCTGGGAAGAACTAGGCCACTGCTTTCTCCTAGAATTTTGTTTACTATATGTTTTTGCTCAGTTATTCAAATAGGGAAGTTTTTAGGCAATAAGATTGCGGCTTTTATTTTTTTTTTCTTAGTCCAATTGATAGAGTAATTTTTAAGTGATTTGCTTGTTCTGTTTAAACTTTAAACCAGAACAAACAGAATATGCAAGCGTTTTATATTTGAAAGATAATATTCGTTTTTGAAACACTAATGGTTCTAACATCTTTCATTCTCTACTTCTTACTCTGACACACTGCCTCTGCTTCTAATAATACATTTTGTATGTCCATTCATTATTGGTGTATAGTGTCTAGACACACCAGCAAGGATCTTCTAATGTCATTGGTATGGCGGAGCTTTTAAGGCCAAAATTATTAAATAAAAAAAATTATACTTGATTTTTCTCATACCATTTGTAAGAAGAAACATTTATAGAATTTCATACTCGATATTTCTTTTCTGCTTGCTGAGTTCCTGCCCATTGTAGTAAAAGGTTTTTCACTTTATCTGGTATGTTGCGGATTTGGAGATTTTATTAGTCAACTTCTTACCGCTCTTTAATTGGCAAAAATGATCAGTGCTGGTTGATATAAATGCGAGTGAAAATAGCCCAAAAAAGTTGCTGCCTTGTAAATAAATATTAAAAAAAAAAAATCTTGGGCTTAAATTGGGCTCAGGCTAAAAAAAAAAATTATTGTCCTCTAATACTGATGTGGCAAGAGTTGCATAATGAGATGACATGTAAGCAAGACCCTGACTTGGAATAATGATGTGGCACCCGCTACTGACATGTTTAAGTGATAATTGTTCCTTTTACCGATGCGGCAACATACATGGTGATGTGTTATGGCGACTGATGTAGCAGAAAGTGACGAGTCTTGCATGATGACATGGCATGTAAGATGATATGTATTATCCACGTGTCAATCAAGGTGATATGTATTTTTTTTTTTTTTGTCTTTGAAGGCTTGAAAAATAAAATGACAATGATTGATTTGGTGTGACAAAATTTATTATTAACATTGATATTCATCATAATTTTTGTAAAAAGTATTTACTAGATTTATAAAGTTTATTTTCATTTTCATTTTTTATTTTTTTACAAAAATAATTAACAATATAAATAATAAAAAAAATTAATAAATTAATAATTTTTTGTTACATCTATTTTAATATATGTAAAAGATAATAAATATTCACGAGAATTTTCATTTTTTTAATTATTTTTCTGATTTATAAGATTGTGGTAATTTTTTTATTAAATAATTATAATTTTATCATTTTTATTTATAAAACTTATATAATTATTAGTTTACTCTTTTGTTTTATTTACTTTCTATATATATATATATAGATATATTTAGTCTATAATAAATATCATAATTGCAAAATCTATAATTATTAAAAAAAATTCTTTTATTTTAATTTTTCTTATTTTTTTAATTATCTTGCATTTTATATTTCTTAATTATTATTTATATATCCAACGTGATTTGCTAATGGAGTTATTATTGTAATGTTATTGGGTTTTGTTTTCATTTTGTCAAGATTTCAATGAGTTTGTAATTGACTAGGAAGAAAAAATTTATTTATCTTGAAAATTATCAAAAGAGTAGTAGTGTGGCGAAAATTCTCTATTAAATAGATTTATTTTTATCTGATTCATTTGATTTAAAATATTTAATTTAAATTATTTAAAAAATAATTACATGAATCTTATAAATCACTTTTTATATTATTGATGAAGAATGATGTCCTTTTTATTTATGTGTTAGTTTAACTTTGACATTAAACATATTTTCATATTTTTAATTGGCGTAGAAACAATAGCATAGAAATTCATAACTATTGAATAAAATAAATAACAAATTTATTTTTGTAATAATATGTTTAACATACAACATAAATTTTATTTTATTTTCTAATTTTTCTTGAACCTCATATAATATTTTATAATTTATTAATTTTTTACATCGTTATTTTATTTATACTCAATAACTTAATAGCTTATATAAATTTTCTATTTTAAAATAATGTATTGGAAATTTTTAAAAGAGAAGACATTAACTCTTATATTTTGAGAAAAATACTTACTTATTGAGTTACTACTGCAATGATTAATTTATCATAATTATTATATTAGTTGATGTTATTTTAGGATTAATACTTTATATTCAAAGATTTATTAATAACTCAAATTTTTAGATTTTATAAATAAAATTATATATTATTCAAAACATTTTAATTCTAAATTTTTTAAATATATTGTGTTTTTATTATTAAGATACTTTAATCTCTTATAAATTTTATATTTTTTCCGAAGTTAGTTTAAAAATTTAAAATCATAAAAATTAAAATATTAATTTATTATAATTTAAAATAAATATTATAATCAATTACTTTAATATTCATTATATAATATTATTTATTATGAGTATACATTACTTTAATATTTGATTGATTTGAAAATTCATTATTTTTCTGTAAAATTTAATTTTGAGACTTTTAATCGAATTGTTATATTAATATTAGGAAAAATGATTGATTTGAAACTTGAATTTTAACTAAATATATAATATAAAATCTTAATTAAATTTTAATTTAATCGGGCCATTTAAATGTTTAAACTAAAATAATTTGAGGTATTTCTGTCAAATTAATATTAAAATTAAAAAGTGAAGTTATTAAAGTTAAAATATCGAGAATTTGGAATGATTAAAATAGTAAAAGCACAGAGTGTATGTCTGCCACCTAAGCCTACAATTCTTTGCTATATAGAAAAGCAATCCCAGACAATTGGATCGATGTGGCTGTTCCATTAGCTAAGATAAACATGTGGCAATCCAGATGTGTCGGAGAATCTAAAAAATATTTCCACGCCAACATTAGTGACCTGTCCTACCAAATCAATATCAGCGACATGTCCTACCAATTAATCTTTAGACAATATCTTTTTATAAATCTTCGTGTCTTATCTCTTATTCGATCTAATAGTCTTAAAAAAAATATTATTTATTTTCTTTATTTTTTTTTTATAATTTTATATATATATTAAGAAATTTATTCATTAGATTTAAAATAATTTATTTTTAATTTTATTTTAAATTAAATTATTATATTTTAATTAAATATTATAAAATTAAAATTTTAAAAAATAAATAAATATTATTTTAAAAATTTAAAACAATAATCAAAATTATAAATGGATAAATTTTTAAAACGACATATAAAAAAATTAAATATTAAAATAATTTTAAAAAAAATATACCATATAAAATTATAAAGACAAAAAATTCATTCTCATTCTTATTATTAATATTATTTTTTTTAGGATAGTTATTAATATTATTATTAACTCTCATCGAAAAATACAGTGTCATTATTATTATTAATTAAAATTACTTAAATAATTAAAATGAGTTGTACGACGTTGACCTAACTGAATAATTAAAATTAATTTACAAGCTAATTATGAACTTACTACTATAACTATTTCCCTATATACTCCAGTCCTATATACTCTTACATCAGTTCTTTTAATTAATTTTTACAATTATTTTGAATCATATGAACTAATGGTAATTACAAATTTAAGAAATTGTATACAACTTTTAGTTCATATGATTCCCAACTTTTATTGGATTTCAATCTGGTTATATATTTTTTTATTGGAGAGAGAAAATTCTTCGAAAAATGTAAATTCTAATTACTTGAGCTGCATTAAATGATGTTTCACCATCATACATTTGGGCGGCAATTTCATCTAAAAATGGCGCCAAATCTACACATAGTAATAAATTATTTTATAATATTTTTTATTAAATCATTTTAATTATAAAAATTTAAATTAAATCAATATATTATAATTTTTTATTTATTTTTATATTAATATTTATTTTTATAATCTGTCGATATGTGATTTATATTTCAACACTCATCACCAAATGGCAACTAGCTTAATTAAACAATTCAAGTAAATTTTATAATTAATTTTATATTTTAATAGTTTGATGAGTTATCAGCCTATTGATAATTTTATATTCTAATAATTTAATGAGTTATCAATTCAAATAATTATGTATTCTGATAGTTTAATGGATTACTAATTCATTAATAATTTTGTAATTTGCCATATCATGATAAGAACTCGCTTTGATATTATGAATAAATTTATTAGCTTTTTTTACTTTGGAAACGAGGAGTAATTTGGAGAAAGTGAGTTATTTTATAATTTTTTATTTGATCAACTTAATTACAAAAATTTGAATTAAATTAATATAGTAAGATTTTCTATTTGTTTATATACATGTATTTATTTTTATAATATATCAGTGTAAAATTTATATTCCAATAATTAGCAACGAATTTTGGTATTTTAGCAATATATTTATACATGTTTTATTTTTTATAGTGGATCATATAAATATAAAGATGTAATTTAATATAAAATTAATTATTAAAAATTAGTATAAAGATGTAATTTAGTTCACTAATTTTTATAAAAAAAATTATATTCTATAAATTTATTTTGAATTTATCTCTAGATTTCAACTTTCTTGCATTCTTTCTAGTTTCTAGCTGGCTTTCACTAATCTTATCGTTTATAAATTTTATAAAAAAATTTATCCACAACTTTACGAAATATGAAATATTATAATTAAAAATGCAATTAGAATATTTTTCTTATGTACGATAATTTTTATCTTGTTAAATATTGTCAATTATCTACGATTTTTGTCAATGGTTAGAGAAAAATTAAAAATCTATTTATTTGTATATTGAGTGGTGACTTATATATATATTAAACACATATGTATTATAACTTCTAATTTTCATGTATTAAATTTTTAAATACAAACATATTTATAAGATTGTTGAAATTTTTTGAAAAATTTTATACTTATTAAATTAAATTTATTTAAGTATTCTTATTTTTTATATGTGTTGAATTTTTAATATTTTATTAAACAAGATTGTAAAAAATTTTAATATATTAGGTATATTTATATTTTAATATGTTTATTTGATGTTTAGTGCATATGAATTTATTAATTTTTTTTAATAAATTTTTCTTATTTTCAGCTATTATTTATAAATTTTATAATTACAAAAATATCTGATAATATCAAATTCTAATGGAAAATGAAAATATCGAGAGATGGGTGTTAGGATCCTATTTAGCCAATATATGAAACTTTATGAATTTATGTTGAAATTATGAGATTTCAATATGAGAGTTTATATGAACTTTAAGCTTTTCAACTCTTTGACCTAATTTTTGGAGTATTGTTATCCTAAGATTCATATCAATGGTATTAAAGTTAACCAAAGTATTCAAATATCCCGAGATTGGAAAAGAGACAATGACAGAGCCACATATAAATGAGGGTATGCATTAGCACACCTTTGATTAAAAAAAATCTTTTATATATATATATATATATATATATATAATGTCAATTTGCAACTCCTTAAATTTATTTGAACGCTTTTCCTAAACTTATAAAAAAATAATATTATAACACCCATTAATTAAATTTATCAATAAATATAAATAAACAATCTATTAATTAAAGACATTTAAATCTAAAAAAAATCTACTATTTAAGCTCACAAATAAATATAAATAGGTGACTTGTAGCCATCGAAAATCATATGATTATAAAAAATAAATAATAAAATTCAAATGACCTGCTTATTAATTATCATTTATTTTCTTGTCTCCATTCATGCCTCTCTCAACTCATGTTCATCATTCCATTTTATCTTTTAAAGTTTTCTTTTACCATTTTTATTCTTATTTATTTATTTCTCAATTACAACTAAATTTCTTTTTTAATTTTAAGTGAATTTAATATTTTATTTTAATATTATTATTTTGATAATGATTTTTGATTGAATATTCAATATGAGAGGATCTAGGTTAAAAATTAAGTTAGTTATTTTTTATTTATCAATTTTTTAAAATTTATATACTTATATTAAAGTTGGATAAAAAATTAAATTATATGTTTGTTTATACATCATATCAATTTAATTTTTTAATAAACTTATTTTTTTATTTTTTTGCATTAAAATATATAATATAGATAGATATTCCTGATTTGGGGTCTTGACTCTGCCATTAAAAAACAGTATCCTACATGTCAAATTAAAATTATTGATAATTTAAAAAAAAAATAATTTGAGTTCGGATCAATGTCTGTAAGAGTAAAAGCCGTCAAAGATATAAAGGGTTCAATTGCTAAAAATGTTAGTATGATAATTGGCCAATGTACGAAATTTAGTGAATTTTTTAGAAATTTCACATAAAAAATATATAAAAATATTTATGTGTATATAGTGATAAAGGTCAACCATACTCATATAGCTAGTTCTAATCATTTTGGTAATGATTGATTTAAACCCAATTAAAAAGTTCGATTATTAAAAAATTTAACATGATATCAGAATAATTATTTTACTATTTGTTTTTCCGTGAATGAAGTTCGCAATGTGGTGTGGGTTCGATACGAGGGGACGTGTTAGAAATCGCACATTAAAAATATATAAAAATATTAATAAGCATATAAGCGGTAAAGATTAACCACTCATATGGTTAGTTTCAGTCATTTTATTAATAATTAATTCAAACCTAATTAAAAAGCTTGATTTTAAAAAATTTAACATTATATCAGAATAATTATTCCGTCGTTTATTTTTTTCGTGCACAAATCCCACAAATACAGATGTTCATTCTTTTTTATAAGAATAGTGTGAAGGTCTGTTGTGATCGGACGTATTAGAAATCATATATTAAAAATATTTAAAAATATTAATGAATATATTAATAATAAAGATCAATTATTTATATAATTAGTTTAAATTATTTTAATAATAATTAATGTAAGCCTAAGTAAAAAGCTCAATTCTAAAAAGTTTAATAAATCAGATATTGAAAGTATTAAATTTTGATATGAGATTTATACCAACTTTAAATTCTTTAATTTTTTGAGTTAGCTTTTGAGGTGAATGTAACAAAATGTTCTGCCAAGCAAAAGCAAAAATAGAAGATGACTCTATCTTTGATTACAAATACATCCCTATCCCTATTGTCAAGCTCCCGACCAAAATACAACTTGAAACATTATTATATAATTAATTTTAACAATATATTCTTCTTTGTCCGTTTTCCCCAACATTTTATTCCACACTTGCAAGTTGCTGCAAAAAAAAATGGAAAATATAATTATTATAAATAAATATTTTATGTGCATCTGTCAAAAAAATACATCCTCTGACGTCATGTTAAAATGACCAAAAGAGACAACGAAAGGTCGCTTTCAACTGATTGGCAATCAATAATTGACCAAGTAGTGGACGCCCTCACCCACTTCGCCACGTATACATATCCTTAGATTTTCAACACGTGTCATCTCACATCAACTCCAATACCTGGGTCCTCACACAACTCTTTTTTCTATATATTGGTTTGCGATGAGAATGATTACTAATAATTCAATTAAAAATTCTTTTAATTAGTGCTCTTTGATCGTTGATTTAAAATTAATTAATAAATAATATTTTTTATTTATTTACCATTTTAAAAATTTATTTATTTATATTTTTAATTATCATTCTAAATTTTAAAAATAATATTTATTAATTTTTTATTATTTTTATAAATTAGAATGTAGTAATTTAATTTAAAATAAAATTTATAATATAAAATTAAATAAATTATTTTAAATTTAATTAATAAATATTTATATAAAATTTTAAATAATAAATAAAAAAAAAGAAAATATATCATATAAATAATTAATTTTAAAATTACTAAATTTAATTATAGACTAAACTACAAGTCGTAGTTTGTAAAATAAAATTATAAACTCAATAAATACAGTTTTTTAAAAAAAATTTAAATCTTCAGTTTTTTTTTTTTATTTTTAAAATTATAATAAAAGAGATATTTTAAATTAAAATGAATTTTTATTGATTGGAAATATTGAAATGGAATTAAAAAATTTTGTTTGAGAAGTTAAAATTATTAGAATAATAAAAAATTAAAGAATAATTTTTCTTCGAATGATATTAATTAAATATTTTTTATAAAATATATTTTTAATTGAGTAAATAATTATTAATCTTTTATATTTATAAGATGAAAATTAATTAAATAATTTTAATATTTAAAATTATTTATAAAAAATTAATTTTAAAAAGATTATTAGAAATTTTAAATAACTAATTAGAAACTTGATTGATTATATATATATTGAAATAAATTGGGATTAAGATTTTCACAAATTTAATAAGTATTTTTAAAAATAAAAAATATTCTTATTATGTAGCAATAAGCATTATAATTTATTTGATTTCTTATATATAAAACAATAATGAACTAAAATTATTTTCTAAAATCAATTAATTTTTTAATTTATTTGAATAATTATTTTCTGTAACGACACTTGTTAGATAATTTCTTTAAATTATAATAAATTAAGTAAATATAATATAATAATAAAATAATAAAAAAAATAAATATAAATAAAAAAAAAGATTTGTGTCAACCGTAACCACGTGTCGCTCTAACCGCCCCTCATTACCGCCACTTGGCTGTCTACCAGGTGCTTTTTCTTCTTTAATATGACAAGGGTATTTTCGTCACTCAATAAATATAATTTTCTTTTCTTTTTTAAATTGAATTTAAGTTTTTATATTTTATATTTAAATTTTTGTTTTTTTTTTTTTCCTGCAATCCAAACCTCTCATCGGTCTCTCCTGTTTATTCCTTCTGCTTCCGTTTTCTTTTTTGTTTTTGTTACTGTTTCTGTTTCTTCTTTTTTTTTTTTACCCTCTCCTTCCTCGTTAATAATCCACAGTTACTCCTTTCTGTTTCTGTTTTTCTTTATTTAATTTTTTTTTTTTTTTGGTTGTTCCATGAGTTCGTGCTCCGCCCAAATTGGATAACACAATTACGAGTATTTTCGGAGCACAACAAAAAAAATAGAAACTTTTTCTGTTTTGCCAACTTGGGTTTTGATTATAATCCTGAGAGTTCTTTACAAATACAATAAAAATCCAATCTTTTGAATTTTTTTACACATGGGTTTGTCCAAGTCAGATCAATTACTTTTTTTCTACGTTCTGTTTCATCACCCAAAAAATACTATCTAATCCACTGAAAACACTTGTTGCCTCTCTTTTTTTTTTTCTGTTGTTTTTTCGAAAAACTAGCATGGGAGAAAAGAATGAAAAAAGAAATAGAACAAGTAGCAGTAGCAGTAGCAGGATAATGGGGAGCTTGTCTTTAGAAATAAACAGATATCCAAGAGATCTGTTGCAGAGATTCATATCAAGTGATTCGCAGGAACACAAGACGCCTATAAGTGAAGGAGAAGATACAGAGGAGATTGAGCTAAATCTGGGGTTGTCCCTAGGAGGTAGATTTGGGGTTGACAAGACTGCAAAGAAACTAACACGATCATCTTCAATAGCTGGTTCAATACCACTAGTGAGAAAGAATGATGCATTCAGTACACCGCCTGCATCTTATCCTGTCCTTATGAGGACATCTTCTTTGCCTACAGAAACAGAGGAGTGGAGGAAGAGAAAGGAAATGCAGAGTTTGAAGAGAATGGAAGCTAAGAGAAGGCGAAATGAAAAGCAAAAGAATTTGAATGCCAATTTGAGAGGAGAATTGAATTTGGAGGGATTGAACGTAAATAGTGGGAATTGGGCGCCCACATCCACATGGACTAGGCAGGGTTCTATTGCGGCAGTGAACGTGAATAGGGGCAATACTTTGCAGGGATTGGTGGGACAACAGCAGGGTTCACAAGGGTCTGTGAAGTCTCAAGAAGGGAGTTCTTCTGGGATGTCAGAACTGGATAGTAAGCCTATTCAAGGTTCTATTTCATGGCCTTTTCTTTTTATCTTTTCCCCCAATTTTCTCTAGGTTGTGTTTAATTGTTTCACTGCCTTTATTTCTGGGAAAAGTTTTTGGATTGGAATGGACGATCTTAACGTTTGGTTTTGTTATGCAGTAGCATCTGGTATAATGCTAAATTGATGTTTCAGTTAGGTATGGATTAGGCTCTTGTTTTAGTTGGGGGATAATTTCTTAATTTTGAGTTGATACTTTAATAGAATAGTTTTGGGAATTCAATTTTGATTTCTCAGAGAGTTGGAAGAGGTGCTAATTTTTTTTTTTTTTTTTGTTTCTTTTCAATAAATGCAACTCTTAGTCAACTAATTTAAGTAGCTGTGTTGAATGGAGTGCGAATTTTGCTTTCAAAACTTTGAAGAAAAGAAGGAATTAGGGGTTGAAAGAAGGCAGCGTATTATGTTTGTTTAAAGCAAGGAATTTGAGATGTACTGAGATAGCATATTAGTTGAAGATGCTAATAATGAATGTTTCCGATGCGTTTGGTGGGAATTAAGAGGCTGTAACTCAACACTAAATTTGTTTACTTTATTGATAATTTGGTATATAAGTATGACAGATTGAATTTGTGTCTATCAGTTTAAGCCTGTGGCTATTACTTGAAATGACTTAATGTTTGACCAACTCGATGTATTTGCTATTTCAACTTGATTGAGCACTTGAGTTTAATCATTTTGTTCAATTTAAGTGCATGGGGACCTGGAATGTTAGTCTCTAATGCTCAGGCTCTATTATTGTTCTCATTGTGGGCATTATAAAATTTTTGCTAGAAAGGGATATAGGTTTTTCCTCGATTAATTTCTACTGATATTGGGGAACATGGTTTTTGCAAAAAAAAAAAAAAGATACTCCTTTTTGGTAACTGCATCAGTATAGAATCTTGTCTTTCCTAGCACGCTGTTGCATAGACACCACATAAGCATGATGTGATGAAATTAAACAATGCTTCTTGTTATCCTTGCACCTACTATGAGGATGCCAATAAAAGCAAAGGACAACAAATTCAAAGATGAGAAATGATGTTATCGTCTACTTTTATAATTTGTTTCTTATGATGCTATTATCACCGATATGCTGAGACAAACCTCATACAGAGCAAAGATAAAGGACTATAGAGGGTGGAGTTTTGACTCTGGAAGCATAATAAAATTGTTAAATTAGCAATAATGAGCTTAGTGGGTTGCAAGAATCTGATAACTGGAGCATCTTGTGGTGTCAATCAGCATTGAGCATGTTTGATGGATATTGTAGGGACAGAGTATTGAAGTGTACAAGGAGAAAGGATACGGAATTCTGGTGGTGCTAATGCCATAAGGATCCCCATTTTGTAGAAAACTCACTGTGGCTACGATGGTTGTTTGAAAAGTGTGGCTATATGTTCCGGCCTTTTATGTGGAATTCATGTTCATTTATTGTCTATTCCTGAAACTGTGCCAAGTAGCCTGGTTGAAACTGAACAGGAATTGGTGTTGACAGTTTGTATTGCTGCAGGCTATCAGATACTGTGCAATGTGTTGAGATTGGATAAACCATTTTAAATATCCGACTTTCTTTTAATTAGTTTCATTTTATACAGGACTATTAATATCTGGATACATGAGCTTGGGAATAAGTTAAAGCTTCTCGAGTGATCCAAACTCCTCATAGATCTATCTGGTATTCCTTCTCATTATTTTCATTCTGGCTATATTGTTGCCGAATTGTTAAAGCCTGTTTTGCTGAAAGTATAGATTCTCTCTAGAAGAGAAACTGATCTCTATGGCTATCAGGTAAGTTCCAAACTATATATACCAAGGCCTGAGACTTTCAACTTCAGAGAAGTCACAGTTAATACTAAACACAATTTGCCTTTTGAGAGTGGGGGAGTTACTCAGTAACACGTGGAAAAACACACTAAAAACATGAAGGCGGCGAGGGGTGAAACCTATGGGGGATTGACTGGTTGATTTTTTAAGTTTGGTGACATGTTTTCAGATTCTTGTAGGATGCTGTTTCTTTGAATTGCAAATTTGAAATGAAATTATTATAGGAAAAAAGGGGGGAGGATGGTTTTGGCTTATTGATAGAAAATGCTAAGGCACATTGTGGTTATGAGATATTGTTTGCTTATATTAGGCAAATGTCTATTCTGATAGTGCTCATCAAAGTAATAATTCCTCATACTTGCTTCTGCAGTAACTGGGCTAGGTTTGACTCAAGCAAATGATGTTCCTTGGTTGACCTTAATAATACTTGAGCAAAATGGAGAATGTTTCTGTAGCTTACTGAAATAGGTTAATTTGGACTCTGCTGCTTTTGCCGATTAGTTTTTGACTCACAAGTTTAGCTCTTTTCAATGATAGTACTTTCTTTTTTAATCTTCTCCCTGGTTGCTCCAAGGTTTTTAAATTCAATAAATTGGTGACATTAATAGTTCCTAGAGTCTAGACAATCAGGCCTTACCATTTGACTATGTGATGAAAGTTATGAAAAACTAGGGTTGTTCTGGGGCGGACTAGAATTGTAGACTTGGAGGGGCTAAAGTCAAAATAAAGTGAACATACAAGTGAAAACAGTTATAAAATGGGGTGAGCATTACCCCTTATTGTGAAGCCCACACACTGTTTGGCTTACGAATGGATCAAAAAACAAAAAAGGTGATTCAGTCTACTGTAATCCTATTGGATTGTTGTAACTTGGATGCCTATGCAAACTATTTATTTTTAATCTACTGCAAGGGAGGGAAAACATGGAGAAATCAACTGATATTTATCTTCTTATAATATCTCATGTACATTGCAGGAACAAGCAGTGGTGGTGAAGCAAGAAGCCCTCCAAGCAATCAATCATTGCAAGATCGAAGCAATCAAGACGCTGTTGGTTCTTTAGGGATAAAGACAAATGAAAACATATCTAGAATCTCCAGACCCGAGATGGAGAACCCATCCAGGAAGCTTGATTCTGCAGAAAATAGAGGGAGGGAAATCGGGACAAATGCTATGGAAGACATGCCCCATGTCTTCACAATAGGAGATGGTCCTTATGGGAGAAGGGTAGAAGGTATTCTGTACAAGTATGGTAAGGGTGAGGAGGTGAGGATAATGTGTGTATGCCATGGAAGCTTTCTCTCCCCGGCAGAGTTTGTCAAGCATGCAGGCGGGTGTGATGTAGATCAACCTCTTAGGCATATAGTCGTAAATACTTCTGGTAGTTCTTTTTTGTGCAGTGGTATTCATGTGACCCCATAAAAATAAAAATGGGGATGTGAAATAGGAAAAGAAAATGAGAGAATTTTAGAAGATAGATTTTTATTTATTTCTTTGCCAAAGTTCTTGAAAGGGAACTTAATATAATTAACTCTTTTTCATGTTCTAGAAGAGATTTTCAACTAGACCATTTTGAAGCTCTCTTAGAGCTGATTTCTTTCTTTTCCATCTGTTGCTTGATATCGTTGAGAAAGATGCCAACACTGCTCTGTGTTTCTGCAGATAAGAGATAACAGTTATTTTACGTTGCAGATTAATGGTTTCTTGCAAACTAATGGTTTCTTTTATATGACAATCAATTTTAGGAAGCTGAAGCTTGAATAGTAGTTGGAGATCAAGGGCGGATGTGTTTTCGTATTTTGCCTGCACATAGCGTGAGCTTGTAGTTGGCAGCTTCCAACAGCTGGGTTTTGGTACTCCATAAACATTACGTTTAAAGTAGCTTTTTAAAATTCAGTCATGAACGTAAGCTCATAATTGAAATGCTGAAACCATCGATATACCCTTGCAAAGGTTATAGTTTGGAAGTTGTTAGTTCGATGGCGGAATTATATTAGAGGGTCAAAATTAAATTAGTAGAAAATTTTAGTGTTATAAATTATATATAATTTTTTAATTGGTTAATTAAAAAATTATATGTAATTTTAGTGTTATTAGAGGAGTCAAAATTAAATTAGTAGAAAATTTTAATATTATAAATTATATATAATTTTTTTTAAGAGTCAATTAAAAATTTATATGTAATTTAAATATTATTAATTATATAAATTTTTTTTTGAAGGGACCAATTAAAAAAAATTTATATGTATATATGTATATATATTTAAAAATTTTATATGACTAATTAAAAAATATATATATATATAAATTTTAGGGAGTCCAAGGCAGATCCCCTCTAGTTACGCCCTTGGTTAGTTTGGAAATTGACTATAATAGCTGCATTGTCTTAAAATTTTTGTGGCAAAATTACTAATAATTCTACAACGATGAGTTTGGATAAATGATGTTTTAAAATTTTTGTGGATTTAAATTTAAGTGTAAATTCACAAAAAATTGCATAATCATAAATTTTAAGAGAGGTTATATGGGCACTTTTTTTTAGGTTTTGACATTCCATCATCTTTTTTATTATTCAACTTGATTATAATATTTTTATTATATTATTTAATAAAAAAATTTTATAAAAAAGAATATTTAATTAAATTTTATTTTTTTATTTATTATTTAATTCGCTCATATGCCTGTGTATATATCCATTTAAAATTTTGAAAATAAAATGTATTTAATAAATATATAATTTATATATAAAAGAAGAGTTAGGTAAAATTTTTTATTTTTTAGTTTTCATAGAATATAAGAATTATGTACAAAAAAAATAGAAAAAGAAAGCTTAAGTTCTATTTATTTATTTTTTATTTATATTTTTATTGCATAAAATTGATATTTATACATATATTTTTAAGAAATATTTTTATTAAACATAAGAGTTTTTGTATAAAAATTAAAAGAAAATTTCATTTTTACATATTATAATAAAAAAAATTTATTTTATTTTTAATTTTAAAATTTTGATTTGATTGTTTTATTTTTGAGTAAATATTTATTTTTAATTTTTAATAAAAAATATAATTTATCAAATTAAATTTTAAATTATAATTCTACTAACATTTTATTTTAAGAAAAAATTTTAAATTTTGCTCATTAAAAATATTTTTTAATAATATATTTTACTAAAATATCCTAATAAATCATAAATATTTTTAAAATTAAATAATTTATAAGATTAAAAATAACAAGTGAATAATCAAATAATCATATACATATTATTAAAAAAAATATATCTTTAAAATTGTTATATTATTTTAAAAATATATAATTTCTTGATAATAAAAAAAATTCGCTTTCAAAATAAAAATTAACCATAATATAAAATTAAAAAAATTATTTTATAATATGTAAAAATAAAAATTAAATTATGATATTTCATTATGTAAAAATTATATATTTGTTAAATATAATTTATAGAATAATATTTTTTAAAAAATAAAAATATAGACAATAATATAATAATTAAAAAATATATGAGAAAATGAAAAATAAATCTCCATTATTTATAAAAATCATTAACTTAAATAAAATAAGATATTATACTAAAATTTAATAATAAAAAATATTTAAAATGCTAGAAATTAAAATAGAAGTGTCAATATTGCCTCTTAATTTTAAATACTAATCATTTTAATTTTTAAATGATTAGCTATTTAAATGAATTTTAATGCAGTTCATATTATTTATCTTATTGTATGTTTATGTTTTTGTGAAATATTTTTTTTATGAAAAATTATTAATTATTAAAATATTTTAAAAATGTAATATATAAAAAAAATAAAAAATAAAAAATATAATAAAATAAAAAATTTGAACCGACTAATTGCTTAGCTGTCTAACATTAGGCCATTACATCTAATCAGTATTTTGTTGAAAGCGACACCAAAGGATATTTTATCCAACCATTATAAGAGTTCTATCATTTGTTTAAAATTTTCTATAATACGAACCTTTATTCTTGTCAACATAACACTTGTATTTATAAAATTAGAATGGACCAATGTGGATGATACCTTTTGGTTAGGTTATGTAAATCTTGATAAGAATTAGTTATTATATCGTTTTGACAAATTTAGGATTATAATAAAAAAAATATATTGCTTACTGACTTTCATTTTTAATTATCATATTTTAGTTGAGCTGATTATTAGTTTTTTACTAATCAAACCGCACTATATTTGAACACCAGACTATTTTTTGGTAAAAAAATATTCATATACTTTTATTGATGGTTTGCTTTTTTTTTTTTTTTAATTGTTTTTATCTTCATTGATCAAATGGATTGGTACCGAGCAGCATGGATTTAGACTTGAAAAATCTGAGGGAATTAAAAATAATTATGAAAAAAATTTAAATTTATAATATTAATGTAAAAAAAATTTTAAAATTTTTAATATCATAAAATATTTATTTATTTATAAATATAATAATACATTAATAACAAAGTTAATTTTAGAAAGTCTGAAACAAGCATTCCCGAACTTGATATTGATTGAAATTTTCATAATGATGAATTATAATTTTTTTAAAATATTTAAGAGATGAATCGATTCTGAATTTATTATTTTAAGAATATATACTTAGAGTTAGACTGTAGGTTAGTGTACTAGTCATTTATGCTTTTATTATTTAATATTTTTTCTTTACTTTTTTACATGTTAAATTGCATCTCTTAAAATCCTTGACTCATTTCATCCTGAATATTGAAATTAAAAACATTTTGTTTCAAAATATTTTTTTTTTATTTAATTTAATATAATATAATAATAGTTGTAAAATCATATTGAGCCAAACCTATTAAAGCTCATTTAAGAACAATTAACAGTAATAGATTATACTGGGGGTTCTCATAATTTCCAAAATGTTTTTCTCATTTACTATAAAATCTGGTTGGTTTCCTAGAAACCATAGACAAGTTACCGAAATAGAAAACACTCGCATAGTTTCAGATTCCAAGGAACACCTGACACAGATATTTGAGTAACAATAGGTGTTTTCTGCACTCAAGAATGGCAAGCAGGATGTAAAGCACAAGTTTCTAAAGCATTTAGCTAAACTCTGAAGCTCGTCATTTCCATTTGACTCATTAACACGTCCTAAGATATTCTAGCCAGACAAGAACAACAAAGTATCACATTCTATCATGCAGTATTAACTAATGCTATGCTCTACATGTAACTGTTATTTCCTTAACGATCTAAGGAAATTAGACATCGCACACCTACAGGAATATATTACGGCATAAAATCCACGCCTGACATGGGATTTGCAGCAAATTTGCAACTTATAAGACTGCACTTTTTCTACTCGTCATACCGTCTACACTCAAATGTACATCTTCATCGCTGACATTAGGAAGGTTGAATTTGCTTCAACTGTTGGACAACTTGCTTCAGGGTAGGTCTGGTTGAGAGGGTTTCAACTGTACATTTGACATCCAAGTGAAGCATTTCCACCAGATTATCTTGGGGACCTGAATCCCTTAACCCTGCAGTGAAGACATCCTTTGCTTGGCCGTATCTTAACAGCATGCAAGTCCAATAAACAATATTGAAACCATTTTCATGTGACGAAAATGAAGGATCCAATGCTATCTTATCTGATATCAGCTCGAGCAGAACCACTCCATAGCTGTAAACATCAGCCTTCTTGGACACACCACAGGTCATAGGATATTCTGGTGCAACATATCCAAATGTTCCGGCCACAACAGTTGTTGCATTTGGATATAATGATAATGAATAATTATTAAATTAAGAATGAAATTTTTTTGAAATTTCTCTCCAAGACGTGTCCTATATTCATTGGATGGTGGGACAGATTACTATGCAATTGCCCTCCAAATTCCACTAACGAGGAATGATGACGTGGCTAATGACTCATCATTGTTTTTCCACGTGGGCAAACACTACAATTAAATCTGGGAATGAAGTTAGACATGAGGTTCTGACTAACATCAAACACAGTCATACAAAGAACTGAAAGCTTTTTATCAAGCTTCCCACTTAGCCTATTTGAACTCAAATCAAGGAAATATAGATTCTTGCATCTCTCAAACACTCCATTTATTTCTCCACTGAAACCATTATGAGCTAAGTTCACCATCTCCAAGCTCTCATAGCTACCCAAATTGCTTGGAAGTATTCCTCGCGAAAGTCACTCTTGGAGCCCAAAGCACTCGCAGTTTTGGAAGGGTTGTAATCTCTATAGTAATAGATCCTTGAAAATGATGCACTCGTCACTAGCAACATTTGGCAACGCAACCGACAGGACAAGAACCGACAAACTCAATACAGTTAACAAGATCAAGTGGCCATAAACTGGAGAGTCTTGACCAATTTGAAAGATCATTTGATGTAGTTGAAATAACTGAAATTTGATTTGTTTGATCAAGTAAGAGAAACTCAGTAGGGAACACACCATTAATGAAATTTCTCAAAACGTCTAGAACTTCAAGCCTATGAAGTTAACCAAATTCACGAGGAATCTCACCATTTAACATATTCGAAAACAACAAAAGTGTCCTCAATCGCCAATATTTTCATGAATTATGAGGAATTCCAACAAATAGGGAATTTTCAGATAGATCAAAATGCCGAAGATACTGGCATTTACTTGCTAAAATAACCGGAATAGTACCATTCAGCACATTATTAGCTAAGTAAAGCCCCCTGAGCTTAAAAAGCCTATCAACAAAACCGGGGATTGAGCCCTTCAGCTTGTTATCAGCTAAATTCAAAACCTCTAAACCCACACATTTTGATAGAGAAAAAAGAATCTCCCCATCAAGTCTATTAAACCAAAGATTCAAAACTCTCAATTTTCTTAAACTAAAAAATCCATAAGGCAATTTCCCAGTGAATAAATTCCCTTCAAGGTCAAGCACTTCCAAATTCTCTAAACCTCATATTTCTTTAGGAATTTCAATACTAAATTCATTAAAAGGCAGAAACAAACTCTAAGCAGACTAAATGTTTCAATCAACGGTGATAAATTCTCCTTTAATTTCCCAACATGATTAGAACATTTTCTCCTGACATCGAATCTAGGATTTTTAAAGAAATTTATAATTTTTTTTTTAAATGAATGACTTTTGAAAAATTTATAAATTTTTAATTATTTTTGTAGAATTTATAAATTTATGAATGATTTTCAAATATTTTATTTTAAATTTTTTTTATAGATATTGATAGACTTTTATATATATTAATAGACTTTCATTAATTTTTAATATTTATTTTATATAAATGTAATAAATTGATATTTTTCATGTAATAAAAATAAAATTTTAAAATAATAAATAAAACTAAGAACTCTAGATTAGATAATATTATTCAATCCAAATATTACAGTTAATTAAAATAATATTTAAAAAAATATAACATTTAATATTTCTCCGTTCATTTCCACAAATTCATAATAATTTCTAATTTAATAAATAAATTTTATTTAATTATTTAAAAATTAAATTTAGAGATAAAATTTTAGAATTTTATTTCATTCATTTTCAATTTCAATTAAAAAATATAATTATTGCAAACTGCTAAACTTTTAATATTGAATCATATATTAATTGATATTAAAAAGTAAACATTGTTTATACTCATGTTTTATTGAAAAATAACTTTTGGGGAGTAAACTCAAGACTAATTCAATTAGGATGTATGTAATTATATTTCCAATGAAAAATATAAAAAGTAAACAAGAAATGTGAAATTTACTTTTACAATCTCAAAATTAATATAAAATATTAGACAAATTATTTTAATAAATTCAATAAAAAAAAAAGAATAACATGAATAATGTTAAAAAAAAATTCAATGAATCAATAAAAAAGAAAAAGAAGAAGAAAAATATGAACAAAATGAATCAATAAAAAAAAAGAATATGAATAACATAAAAAATAGAAAAAATAAATAAATAAAGTACTGATTTTTTTTATTAAACAAAACTTCTACCTTAACAGAAAGTTGGCTAAAATCATGATGGGAATAAAAGACTTTTAAATTTTTTTTTTATTCATATATTAGAATACAATAAAAGTATACAAAAAATATATTAGTTATAAAAGTCAATTACTTTTTAAATATCTATTTATTTTTTTAAATTTTATAAAAGTTGTAATTGAATACTTCTTGATTTTTATAAATTTTTTAAATTTTTTTAAAATTTTAATTGAATACTTGATTTTTGTGAAAATTTTAAAAATTATTATCTAATACCTCTTATTTTTTAAATTTATCAAAATTTTTAATTCCTCTTGTTTAATACACCCCAAAAATATGAAAATTGTAAAGACTTTGAACAAGAAAGAGTTTTTTTAAATAATATTTTTTTAATAATAAATAAATTTGAAGTCCATGAATAGGTGGGGCCAGTGGACTTCACTCATAAGAGGTTGGTATTTTTATATATATTGGATGTATGAATTTATTTTATATATTTAATTAATAAATAATAAAAATTTTTAATTAATATAATTTTTATTTTTATTTTTTTCATAAAAAAATATTTATATTTTTTTTTACTTAATATATTTTTATCCTATTAAATGAGTTAACGCGGTATAAGCAAATAAACACATCACGTCGTCGGCACATGGTACAGTGGGTCCATGCTTGGTATCGACGTGGCAAAATTTGATTTGTTAGGTTGGATAATATGGTTTTGGTCTTATGACGTCACTCCCATGTAAGAAATTGGGAATCGCCTAAAAATATTTTCATTTCTCTAGGGTTGGCAATGGAAAATGAAAACGTTGTCGTTTGACTACCAAAACACCATTTAAGCAATACAATACCTGTGATGTTTAAATTCAATTGTTTCAATTTGATTTTGTGGATCTAAGTTTATAGATTTTTTTTTTTAAATTATATTAATTTATATTTGAATTCAATGAAAAATATTTTTTTAATAAAATTTTTAAATGAAAGGTATATATTATTAAGATTTAAATTAATATTTTATGCTATAACATATGATTGTGATTAACCTAATGAAACATTCATATTAGGAAAATAATATTATAAAGAACATATATAATTAACCAGATTATATCTAACATTGAGGTCATAATTTTATTTTACTATAATAGGGAATTTATGCCAATTATAAATTCAATAAAGCATTTTAGTACATAGCTGATAAATATTTCAAGTGTTGATTTAATATTGTGATTAAATAAATTTTAGCATATTGTATTTGAAATATTTAGAGTTTAACAAATCATAATTTAGAAAAAATATATATATATTCTTCATATTTCTTCAAATCATATTTTACTAAAATTAATAAATTTTTTAAAATATAAATAACAAATAAAAATAAAATTTTAAAAATAGGTTTAAATTCAATGATGAATAGATATTAAGATTAATGACAAAAAAAAATTCTTACTTATAAGAATTTAATTTCTTATTCTTTCTACAAATCTTTAGAATTGATATATATAATATTACTTTTTTTGGGAAATTATTATTTTTAGAAAAAATATAAAACAATATTATTACTAATATATAAAGTAGTATTAATAGGTTGAGTGAGTAATTCTTTTGGTTTAGCTGTTAATTAAGTGTTTGGTAAAATTATTATTAATTATTATTATTAATATATATCATAATTATTAAAAATAAATATTAAAATTTATTTTTATTTAAATATTTTTAATATAATAATTTAATTTCATTTATTTGAATAAATAAGAATATTTTAAAAAATTTCAAATTAAAATATAAATATCAGTTATTTCCTAATAATTAAAAACTAACAATTATTCTTAAAAAAAAAATTAAGTTTAATATAATTATTAAAAATAAAAAAAAATTAATAACTGTATTAAAATTTTTAATCAAACACCTACTGAGTAGGTAAAAAGTTGATGAATAAAGTATATATGGATTTATCCATTAATTACAAAAAGTAATTTAAAATTAGAGAAATTATCAGAAGAAAGAGAATTTATTTTTTTATTTATATAAAAATAAAATTATATAAATGTATCTTTATTTTAATCACATTTTATATAAATAAAATGAACATATTCACGTGCTACTTAATAATTTCTTAAATCTAAAATTGTGTGAGGTAACTTTCAAAAAGTCTCAATATTTAAAGCTCTTATTTCTTTAAAAAAAATAACTATCAATTGAATTCGAATTTAAAATTTTTTAATTTTTAAAATAACTTCAAAAATTATAAAAAAAATTTAAAAACTGTCTAATCCAATTCTAACCCAAATTAAATAAAAACAATATTAATTTATATTTATATTTGGTTCGATTTCTTGATTTAAGAAAAATAAAAACAATTGATATATCATTTTGCTTTGTAGTTTGAAAAGTTATAAAATCAAGTTAATTCTAATCAACTCGATATTTTTAATATATATTTATTAAATATGTTTACAAGAATGAAATAATAATAATTTTATAGTAATTTCATTTAATAATATTTTATATTTATTAAAATATTTAATTATTTTTCATTTGTATTTTAGTGGTTATACTTAATTTAAATAAGATTAATGTTAATGTCTTTCCTTTTAGTTTATTTTTTATTTTGTCAATTTCATATATTTTAAAATAATTTTCTTAAAATATTTATAAATAATTATTTTTTTATTTTTTATAATTTTTAGAAGTTAAAATAAATATTTAATGAAAATCAATTTGAAATTAAAAATTATTATAAAATTTTAATTCAATTTAAATCAAATCCTATATAATTTTTAATAAATTAAATTAACTCGAAACTATTAATTTCACGTTATTTTGATTTAATTTTGATGTTAAAATTTTTTAAATTGAAAACATCGATTTGATCGAATATATTACTTATAAATCGCTGAAACGAATCTATATGCATCCTAACTCTAATACCAATAAATCAAAAGGATTATTCATATATTTTATGCTCTATTCTTAATGATGGTATGTACATGAACTATAAAATTTTATTTTCATAGTAATTTAAATGGCTAACAATGATTTAGAGATAAAATGTTAAGAGATCTAGTTATTTGCTTTAAAAAAAAATTTATGTATTAAAAAAATAAGAAAAGAGAGTATTGGATTTAATTCGAAAGGCTAGATTATAGTTATTAATTATCATCAAAATGCTACAATCTTCTAATATTAATTAATATATCTCAAGTCTCAACCACCCCCTATGCATTACAGGAATATGAATCAATAAAAATAGAAATATTCAAAAAAAGAAGAGTCTATTATAACTAGAAAATCAGAAAATTAGAGACAAAAATTTAAGAGTCTATTATAATAATTAATTATTTAATCAATAAACAATTAATTGTCATATATATATATATATATATATATATATATATATATATATATATATATATATACAACTCACATTAGTTAAAGTAATTTCTTCATAAAATAAAATCATATTAATTTAAATATCTCATTAGTCGTTGATTGAGTGTATAAATTAAATCCTCATATTTAGGATAGACAAGTATTTTCCATCGATCCAACAATGTCTTTTATTTCTATTTCTATTGCCTCATCAATGCTTTTTATTTCTTCAAATTCTTTGCAAACAGTCAATTTTCCATTTGAAATTATCAAAAAGTTACACAGCCTGAGCAAGAATTTTACTAAGAAAATCTGTACATGAACCTAATGTTAGATGGAACAATTAAGAATCTAATATTTCTTGATTGATCTATCTAGGATAAGAGAACAAATATCTTGAAAATTGATGACAATAGCATAGTTTATGCATGTCCCAAAATTTGAACTCAATTGTAATACTCAATTGTAATACTCAATTTTTCTCTGCGACTCGTTGGCAAGAACAATAATTGCCAGTACCACCACCACCACAACAACCACCTTGGCGATAAGAACATCTCCATGGGTGGCATGAACAACTCCAAGGTGGACATGAAGAACAACAACAAGGACGACAAGAAATAGAACTACATGGGCAACAAGAAGAACATGAGAAACTACATTCGTGACAAGATGAACAATTACTACAACGGTGACATGAAGAACAACTACTACAAGGGTGACACGAAGAACAACAGCTAGATGGCCAACAGGAAGAAATTCTACAAGGGCAACATGAAGAACAAGTAATTGATGAACAACATGAAAAACAACAACAAGAGCGGCATGAAGAAAAACAACTAGATGGCCAACATGAAGAAGAACAACTACAAGGTCGACATGAAAAACAGCTACAAGATGGACATGAAAAACAACTCCCTGAATAACATGAAGAACAACTACAAGGGCGACAAGAAAAACAACTACAACTACAAGGGCGACATAAAAAACAACTGCAAGGGCGATGTGAAAAACAACTACATGATCGACATGAAAAACAATTCCACCAGTTGCAGGAACTTGATTTTGCACTTGTTTCGCAAGTTGATGATGGCTGCTCCCCAGCGATTACTTTTGGAGAACCACTTTTTACCCCATCTGGTAAACTGCACGATTCAAAAAACTTTAAATTTGACAACCATATAATATGCAACTAAAATTGAAGATGAGAGATTAAATAAAATATTAAAATGATGATGGATGGATTATACATAGAAAAAAAATAGTATTAAATATGTATACTATTTGTGAAAATGCTAGAGACAAAGCTAATAAAAGGAATAAAGGGAAAAAAACATACATGGTGGAAGGCTGACAACACCCACACAAACTCCATTTTTTTTTGGTACAGTCCCAACAGTAGCAGAATCCCCAGGTACAATTAGAACAATAGCAGCTTGCGCAGTTACAGTTACGACAACGGATTGGTGATTTACAATAGCAGAACGCCAGGCTACAATTGGAACAGTAGAATGATGAACACGCACACTTATTCTTCTTTTTTCTGCAACAGACAAAAGGTATATTCTATTCATTGACAAAGCACTGGATTTGGGGATTTCCATTTATTTGTATACAACTTTATGGATTAAATATAAATATTTGGTTTACACGCACAAGTACAAATACACCCCAATCCGGAGGACCAGAGTCAGAGGCATCTCTGTCGATTTGGAATCACGCAATTGTCAACAGACTAAGTGTGCATGTTATGTGCATGCAAAAAATGCTAAATTAACAACATTTATATATGCATCTATCAATCTTTATATATGCATAAAATGCAGATGACAAGTAACTTACGCTAGAAATGTGAATGATCGAACGCTGTCTCCATTTGCATATGATTTTTTGGAAATTTCACTTGCGTCTGAGTTTTTAGAAATTCTACGTGCATCTGGTTTTCTTGAAATGGTTGCAGATTTCCAAGATACAGTTGAAGTTGTTTTGTTTTCTTCATTCTTTTCATTTTTCTTTTTTCCATCGTTATCATCATTATGTTCGTCATTATCCTCGTCCACGTCACCATCAATTTCCTTTATTTCATCAATGGTGGTGGTCTTACTCTTATGTGCTACTACTTCATTTGCCTCACTAATCTCATTACTCTTCTTCTTTTTCTTCCTCATTTCAATGGGTTGTTTGCTAGTTCCTTCCTCAGGAACTGAAGGCTGATTATTTGTATCCCTAACTGAAACGGAAGGGGATAATTCTACTTGTTCTTCTGGCTTAATTTCACTAGGTGGTATACGGTCTCTAGAGAAACTAGCATTTCCTAATTGAATGCTAAACAATGACTCATTAGAAGCAACACTCCATTCAACTGGTGTTGTAGATTTATTCCTTTCAAATACAGTTAATGGAATTCTATAAGGATCATATCCTCCTCCTGCTCGATCCATGACTTGCATTGGAGGAGATTGCATAATAGATGTTAAATGTGGCTGATAAGTTTGATTAGCAACATCAGCAATTGGAAATGTTAATGACTCTAAAGAACCAGTCTCAGATTCTATTGATATCGAAGACTTATTTCTTCGCGAAACCCCATTTTCATCATTTTTTAATATTGGTAAAGTAGAATCCTTTCTGGCATTAAAACCTTCTTTAATTTTGTTGTCTTGCAAGACTTCATCTTGAGACGGGGAAGTTGGTGATGAAGAAGATAAAGATGAAGAAGAATCAGAGGAAGGTAACCTTAGGGATAAAGATGAATTAAAAGAAGAACGTTTTAGAGATGGGGAGGTTTCTAGATCATTATCCCCTTCATGATCCGTATCTAAATTTGATAAATTTTTATTGTGACTTTTATCAGTAACTTTATCTGCATTGTGTTTTGATTTTTTCTCGATAGAACAATTATTAATCTCTTTCTTATCAATACCTTCTACAATTTGTTTCGAATGCTTACTTCTTCTATTCGCACGTTCCAAGCCCATTTAAACTGAAAATAAAATAGGAACAGCAACCCATTTCAATATTTGAAATCCTTATCAAATGACATGAATGAACAAATTCAAAAACCATGTAACAATTTGAAAAAGAAAAAAGTTTATACCTTTATGCCGCTAGATGGTGTTAATCGGTGGAGAACTTCTGGAATTTGATCGCCGGAATACCACCGGCGATCCAGAGCTTCTCCTCCGATAAAAGCAACCTTTTTTTTACCCAAAATAAATCATCAACACATGAATAAAAAAAAATAATGATAAAGCAACAAAAACCCAGGTCCCAAAACATATAATAAAACAAACCTGCAATTACAGGTTTGATTTAACTTGAAAGAAAGAAAAAACAAATCCAAGAGACCTGAATTTTAGTTGCTTTATCGAAAAGAAAAAAAAAAAAACTTATTTTTTAAAACTAAAATTAAAGAATGAGAAGAAATTGAAAATGGGTATTAGAAATTAATTAGAGATTACAGATTGCTTAGGCAAATTTGACGAACGAAAAGAGTGCGAGAATTTAGGGATTTGTCATTGTAACTAACTTAGGCGCCATCTCTAACTACTTAGTTATTTTTATAAATGTCAATAAATAAGTTTGAATAATAAAAAAAAAATAAAAATTTCAGAATAATCAAAATATTTAATAATTAATTAATGTATTGTTTATTTCATTGAAGCAACAAAAGCAAAAGGGTTTATGTTTCAAAACTAAAAGGATTTATGTTTAACTCTGGTGAATTTGGATATTTATTACCCCTACTTTCATTTTTATACAGATTAAAAAAATTAATTAATTTAGTTAAAATAGTATTTTTTTTATATATTTTTCATAAATATCCTTCATTTATATAATTAAATAATTATTTTAGAAATATATTATTATTTAATACTAATTTTATAAATCAATAAAATTTCATTTAATATTAAATCTCATCACCTATAAAATTTTAGCCAATAAATTTTAACTAAAAAAAATAATAACCTAATAAATTAAATATTTTACCAAAATTAATATATATCATTTCTTAATCAAATATTCATATTTCCAACATGTATATTTTATTTAGTCCGATAAAATTAATTGATAAAAATGTGATATGATGAAATATTAAATATGAATAAATTAATAAATTAACATATTAAATAGTTAGAAATTATTAAATAAGATAAGAATATACTCCTCTTATTAATATAAAAACGAATTTATATGGATGTGTTTCCACTTTAATCATATTTTATATGAGTATAGAGGAGTATGTTTTTATTTTACTTAATAATTTCTTATTAATTATCCTTTAAAAAAATAAAATAAATCAATGAAAAAAAATGAGTCAATTTTTTTTCGGACTGAAGGATAACTGAATTATTTAATGGAAGTTTGATTTAAATATTGAGAGCTAATTTATAATTTTTGACTCCAATAATTAATTCAACTCGTTTAATAAACTGCTTGCAAAAGTTTTGTTTTAAAATTCTTTTCTATTAATTGATAAATAATGTTATATTTTTATTATATTATTTTTATTGAAAAATTATTAATAAAATATTAAATTAATTTTTATATAATATATTTATTTATAATTGTTTAAAAATAATAAATAAGTATTATAATATTATTTATAATATTTTAATAATTATTATATTTATATTTAAAAAAATATAGAATATATATATAAAGTTAAGTAAAATTTTCTTAATTAATACATATTATTTTCATAACACATTAAAATTGAATATATATATATATATATATATATATATATATATATATATATATATATATATTATAAAAAATAAATAAATATATAAATATAATAAAAAAGAGAGAGCAGTAGTTTGGTCCAGGCCCTAAAGTTGAAAAGGTCCATCAAGCAATTGTCCATTAGCATATTAAGAGCTATAAATATTGTAATCAACAAAAACTCACTTACTGTAAATAACCGCGAAATTGCCATCTTAATCAGGTAAAAGAACATGGATGGATCATAAATGGATGGTTAAATTGAACTATAAACGGTGTTAATAATACTTTGTTTCATGGTAGCTTCAAAAATCTCAGATTTTATCAACGCAGCCACTGTCTACGGTGTCTCACTTCACCTTAGCAGTCGCAGGGAGCTCATGCATCTCTCTGTTTCTCCAGCTTCAGCAGCGGTGCTTCATATTCTGTTCGGTTACAAAATCTGAATCCTTTCTTTTGCCAGAAGGTACAGTTTTTGTTTCTGCGACGTTGAGTTTCTTTTTCTTTTTTTCCCCTCCGATTTCTGCTTCGAAGGCCTTGTTTGTTTATTGATAAATTTGACTTGGAATAAAGGGTTTTATGGGTAATGTTCTGTTTCTGTAGAAATTTTAGTAAAAATGGCAAATGGAGCAATGGGTTTTTTTAGGTGATGAATACATGTTAATTAAATGAGTATGTTTATTAGGTTTTTGATAAGTGTATCTGTTTAGGTGAAGCTTTTATCTCGGGAAACATATAACTAAGGGAGGTTGGAGAATGAAACATTCATGAGTAATCAGGTCTTTTTTTTTTACTGTATAAACATTCACATGAATTATTCAAATAAATGATTTATTTGTTATTCGATTGCTATGCTATGCTACCATTTTCCACTTATTCTTAGCTATAAAAAGTAGCATCATTTATTGGGTTTTATTGTTTACATAATTAATATATTTTAATTGCTTCTTTTGTTTGGTTGATTAGGTTTCGACTTAGAAATGCATGACGAAAATGGATAAAGTTGGTAACAATAGTTGCTATAACAAATGTATTCAATGATTAAGTAAGAATCAACATCATTAATGAATACTGGTCCATTACACCTCTTTGAAATTCTGGCTTTCACCTAAACAAGGGAAAACCAAAGTTCTATGGAAGAATTACGAGGTCGACGCCTACCTTCTGAGCTTCAAGAATCTGCCTCTCTTCATGACCATGAAAGGCTTAATTTAGATGGGTATGGAAATCGTGGTCCTGGCTTGCCTGGCCTTAAGAAGAGAGGTCATGGACATGGAAGTCGATCTTGGATAAAGATTGATCAGAATGGCGAATCAAAGATTATGAAACTTGATAAGGCTACTATAATGAGGCACTGTTCCTTGCCTGCTAGAGATCTGCGGCTTTTGGACCCACTTTTCATTTATCCTTCCACTATTTTAGGACGGGAGAAAGCTATCGTGGTCAGTCTTGAACAAATTAGATGTATAATCACCGCTGATGAGGTCATTTTGATGAACTCCTTAGATGGATGTGTTGTCCAATATGAGTCGGAATTCTGCAAACATCTCCAAACAAACAAAGATCAAGCTGGTAAAATTACATTTAATCTATATATTATATTGATTTGATGGTCTTGAATCTTCCATTTGTTTTGCTTGTTAGTTGGAAAATAGATGGAATGTATGATTTTAGTACCTTTTATTCATTGCAATATGTAAATCATGCTGTTTATGGAAGGATTTTCCTTTTTTTTTTTGGGTCATAACACAAAAGAAATTTGAGTGTTTGTGTAATGATTTCTTGATAAATATAGTGATGTCTTTTTCGTATAAGACAAATGAATTTCAGAGGGAAATTTAGAAGGAAAATGTTTTTAATTTGCCGCTATTTTAGAATCTTCTGTCTGCTCTCATTAAATTATGATTTAAGGTAAGTAGATGGAAATCTTCAATAGCTTTATATTTTTTCCCCTTAAAAGTAGGTGCTAATTTCTGTCACTCTCAATTATGATTGGTTTTGATTTCTTGAAATTTGTGAAACCAAATTCTGCATCTGTTGCTAATAAATTCTGGTGATTTTATTTAGAGGACTTGCCATTTGAATTCAAAGCTCTGGAATTGGCTTTGGAATTAGCTTGCATGTCTCTTGATGCACAGGTATGCTATAATCTGCATTACTAGGTAATATAAAAACTACTTCATTCCTCTTTTCTTTTTTCCTAATCAATACATATAAAAATAAATATGTTGCAAATTGAAAGCTTCTTTTACAATTTGAGGAATGTCCTGGGGATATGATCCATGTTGAGTTTCATAAAGTCCTGTGGCCTTTCCTATCCATAAAAGCTCCAGGTAGAAAATCTTCTCAAGTTTGGGAATCTGTTATCAAAATGAAATTTGATGAAAATATTCCATTAGATCATGATTCTTTATGACTTCCTAGGATGACTCACCATATGATATGACAATTACATTCTCAAAATAAATGCCTTTTCTCTTGTCATCGTCATCATCATTATATTCATCTTTCAAAATAAAATGGAAAGGTAGTGGATCTTGGCATTTGGAAAAATGGAGTGGCTTGTGTTGCTGTTTTGTCATTTGAAAGAGATTTGAACTATGTATTTCCTTTCTAATGCAGATTTATTAATGTTGGAATAGACTTGGATAGAGATCATTCGCTGCTTTAGTTGATTTTTATGGCTGATATGACAGTGTGACATAAACAGGATTTTCCTTCCTTTGTATTCTTAACAGTAGAAGTCACATTTTGCATGCTAAAATGTGAAGGCTTGATTAGCATTTTACAGTTTTGTTAAGTCTTTACTTTCCAATTTATTGGTTCATGTACCTATAAATCATTAAATTCAATCAGTACCATGGTTTGTGTGTCTGCCCACTGCCCTTCCTATGTTTATTATATGAGGCATAACTTGCGTTTTCTGAATATTATAGCCATCCGATCCATATATATACAGTTCCCTGCATGCTGAACTCATGGCAAGAAAGCCTTGATTTGCAGTTACTTGGGGAATGTGCCCAAATTCTATCAGAGATTTGACTCTTTTTAGATCATTTCTCTGTTGTAACTTATAAGCTTTGGTCAGCACAAACAAGTTTGGGGCAACTAGTTGGCAATTACGGTGAAATTGAGTTGAGTTGATTCCTCTGTTATAATTTTTTTACTGCAGTAACCATGTTCCCTTGACAACGAAAATAATAGTAGAAAATATAGCTAGGTAGAGTTGAATATGTAAAGTGGTAGGCTAGCTATTCATTCTTCAAACTTGGTATTCAATATACATGGTTGTCACTTCTGATGTATAGTTGAATAGCGAACTTGGTTAACCACAGGCTTGGTATTCAGTATACATGGTTGTCACTTCTGATGTATAGCTGAATAGCGAACTTGGTTAACCACAGGCTCAAGAAAAGTTGTCTGAGTGGATTGGAGTAGTGTATTTATGTACAGTGACTTTAGCTATTATGTATTTAGCATAGAAAAGAGGCTTCTATCTTGCGTGTTTCCAGTATTATGGGCTGCAAACTGCATGTACATTGAGGCCGAGTCTGGAGTAGCTCTTTTGTGCAAAAGCTTTAGACTACAAGGATAATGTTCTGGGAATCTTCTCTGTACTTTGCTTAGATAGGACCTTCCGTGGATAATAGCATTCATCACATACAGAGGATTACCAACCAAATAACCAGAATTTTGATACACAAGAGGTACTTTTCACTAAATTACTCACATTATGTTGTTTTGGATTTGGCAGGTAAAAGAACTAGAAATGGAAGTTTATCCATTGTTGGATGAACTGACATCATCAATTAATACTCTTAATCTGGAACGTGTCCGTAGACTCAAAGGCCACCTACTCACACTGACTCAGCGAGTTCAGAAGGTAAAACTATTTTCCCCCCTTTTCTCTTCTGTCGGTCTGCTGCCACTTTGACTCTATATATTAGCTTCTAGATTGAAATTATAGGTTCATGATGAGATAGAACATCTCATGGACGATGATGGTGACATGGCTGAAATGTATCTGACGGAAAAGAAACAGAGAGCAGAAGCTTATGCACTTGGTGACTTTTATTTTCAAAATAATATCTCAGGTGAGACCAGAGTGCTTTCTAACTCTGCACCTGTTTCACCTGTGAGATCAATTAGTGGGTCCCTGAAATTGCAGAGGACATTTAGCAGTATTGTCACTTCAAGCAAACATGGAAGCTTCACAAGTTCTTCAACTAAGGATGAAAAAGTTGACCAGCTTGAAATGTTGCTTGAAGCATACTTTGTTGCTATTGACAACACTCTCAGCAAGGTGTCATCGGTGAGATATTTTCCTGCACAATTATGTTTTAACCTATCTAAGTTCATGGGATTGCTGCAATTCGGTATTATTTGCAAATAGATATCTAACAATTGGCCAATGGTTATGGGTTTTGTAAAATTATTATTATTTTAACATATCAGCTGAGTGGAAAAATGTTAGTAGTTTCTCAACTCACTGATTATGGTCCAGGATACCATCATAGTTTAGACATATAGGCAAAAGGAAATGCAGAATCATACTAAGGTGATTCTGAGTGCTAAAAATAGTTATGAAATTTTCATATTAAAGGGAAGGGGGTGGGTGGGTTTCGTAGTTTGGATTTTTTATTTTTTATTTTTTTATAGGTGACATACTGTACTGACATGGTTGATTCCTTTGTTAATTCTTCAATTAATGATGCAGCTTAAAGAGTATATTGATGATACTGAAGATTTGATCAACATTAAACTGGTAAATGGTTAATCTCTTACATTTTATGATGCTTCTTTTTTTAGTTCATTTTCAACGTTTTTTGATAGACAAATAAAATATTGTGATCCATCTCTTTTATATTATCAGGGAAACGTCCAGAACCAGCTAATTCAATTTGAGTTGCTCCTTACTGCCGCAACCTTTGTGACTACACTATTCGCGGTTGTGACGGGTGTTTTTGGAATGAACTTCGCAGACTCAATTTTTAATTACTCATCTGCATTTAATTGGGTTCTGATTATAACCAGTATTGCATGTGGGTTATTGTATTTGTCATTCTTGATTTATTTTAGGCACAAGAAGGTATTTCCATTGTAAAATGTATCGCAAATTGCTGAATGAACTTGCAATTCATATTTATTATATTTATCATTATTGCTATTTTTTTCCCATTTTTTCTCCTCTTGGTCAAATTATTTTTCAAAGGCTGATATCACCGTGTCATGCATGTGTATATTGTGTAAGGTTCATTGTTATAAATAATGATAAAAAGTCGCCTCCTGTGCTGATAAGGAAATTCTCGACTAAACCCTATTTTAGAGGTCTTTATTTGCATAAGCTTTCCCTGTTCCTCTCAATTTTTGGCACAACCTAATGATTTTACCTGGAAAGCCCTTTAAATAGATAATTGAAAAGTTTTTTCCTGATCTAAGATATAATTTTATACTTTTTTTCTTTATCAGTGATCAATCATATTTATTAAATGTCTGGTAGAATCACTACTACATCTGTTTCCAGTCCTAATCTCTTCACATGAAGCTTCTTCATACAACTCCAAGGCAATTTCTTGCAGCCTCTTCTGGCTATTATCAAGTGCTGCCTGTAGTTATATAATGCGTACTTTAAGCCTTGATTCAATTACCTCATGAAGATGCAAGCTCAGCTTATGAGGCGAAATGACAGATTTTGGTTTGAGGGTGATCAGAGGAGCTTCCACTTGATTCATGTTCTGAATCATATAAAATGTCAGGTTGCTGATTGACCTTGTCCGAACCATAATCTTCCTGCATTACATCTTTTTCTAAGTTATGATACGGAACACCAAAAAAAAGTTCTAGTTTCTTTCATTCTATGTTTTCTGATCTAATAAAGGTTACCTGAAAGGACTGAAAAATTCTATCCAAACTTGATGATTTCATATTTCTAACCTCTCTAGTTCAGCTTCCAACTCAGGCCTCAATTTCGCTCTTTGCCTTCTCATCATTTAACTCTTTGCTGCCAAATTTCACAGAATTATTCAATTCCTGTCTCCTGAAAAATTCAGCTGGTGTAGTAAGGAGTTTCCACTGGAGTTTGAACCATCACTAGTGAGCTCTTTCAAAGTTAACTGATCTTTCATTACAAGTTCACCATGCAAATCATAAACCAATCTCTCATTCTGCTTCAATAGTTCATTTAAGTTGTTTATTTCCGTTCTATTATCACCAATTGTAAACTTCATGCCAGTAATCATCCCAAGGTAGAAAAGAAGCATATCATTGTTGGAAGACCCTGAAAAAAGGCAGCAGAAACTTTAAGTAGGATTAAAAAAAATATATAAATTTAAAGTACGTTTAGCTCAAAAACTGCGGTTAATTATTAGTGCTTAACAGTGAACGACTAAAACCCTCATAGCTAAAAATTTCAACTTTCAACATTTTAGATATAATGGCTACCTCTAGTTAATGGCCTCTCCGCGTATGTACTTGGTGATGGAAGAGAAGCATATTCATAATCTTCTGATCTATTTTGCTCTTCGTACCATTCATTAGTGAGACAATACTAAAAAAAAATTAGTGGTTTCAGGATATACCCATTAGATCTTGTCATCTTTAGTTGCCTGCCTGTTGCTAATCTTTGAGAAGAATCAACTTCTCCAATGGAAAATTCTGGTAATGATTCACTAGATAAATCTAAAAAGTGCTCTCTCCTTTTATTAATCCTGTAATTCTGTAACTCTGCTTCACCGTTAGTATCACAAGAAAAATTTGCTGCTGCTACTAGTCTGCATAAGGGGCAAGTTCTGTCGCGAATATGCTGCAGTAAGTTTAATGGCTGTGAAATTCACAAGAACAAGATTTGAATGAGTTTTCTGTAATTCTTGACGTAGAATTTCCCAAGTAATTAGCTTTAACCACATATCCAGCACCAGCAGCGGCTGCAACTATCCATAAATCCATAATTTTTCTTGCCTTCAGTAGGAAAAGATATTGGATAGTAAAGAAAAACTTAGAAGAAGCCATTGTATTATCATTTCTGGAATTCTAAACCACTTAAATTATTATTTATCCAAAATAATAATAATAAAAAAAATGATTGCAATGTGAGTAACCATTCTCAATTATTTTATGCTAATTGCAGAGATTGTTATGGACAAATTATTTTTATCACTTAATCAGTTTAGTGTTTTATTAGTTAACAGTTCTTTTATGACTAATTAATCGGATTATGGCAGAAGTTTCCATAATGGGATGAATTTTGCTTTTGTTATCTACATTTTTGTGTTTTATTTTGCATTGTTGTAAGCTATTTCAGACTGAAAATTGAATTGGATGCCATTCGAGCATTTTAAATTAAAACCAATGTCATTATTTTAAATTTTATTTTTTAAAATTAAAACTAATATTGGTTTTAAAATATATATATATATATAAATTATAGAAAGAAGGGAAAATCTTGATAAAACACAGAATTTAGATTATACAAATATCGTACATAAAATACTCTACATATATCATGAAATAACAAACTATAAATATCTTGAGGAAACTCCATTAACACATGACATCCAATATTTAAAGAGACTTTAAAATGGGCTCACTAGTCTGTATATTTAGATAATGAATGTTAATAAAATTCATTTAGTATTTAAAAATAAAATTTTTAATATTTTTTAATTTTAGATTATTTAATAATTATCATTAAAATTAAAATTCACCCCTCTATACACTACAAATCCTCTGGTCGACAGAAATAGGCAAATGAGAATCATCATTGCCATGGCTGTGGTCACAGGACATCAACTTGATCCTTTTTTTTGGGTAAATTTTATTATGATAATAATTCCAAATCTTTCAACTTTAAAAACCATTTCTTAATATTATTAAACCAAAAGCTAGTAATTGATATCCACTTGATATGTAATTAGAACTTAGAAGTTATCCACATTTTTTTGTTACCTTGAACAATTGCTTGGACAACAACAAGAATTCTGGGTGTATTTAAAGGTTCATTAATTTTCCAAGGGCGATAATTTGATTGCTGATAAACGACAGAAATGATCCAAGAAAGATCAGTGTAATTTACCTGGAAATTTCTTTATTTTATTTAGAGAATTAATAAATACAGAACAATTATTGTTCAAATTCATTGTAACAATACTTAAGAGTACATAATGTAAGAGCAAATGATACTCCAATCCAGTTCCACTGAGGAAGGAAAGTACTTCTCTTGTTCAGAGCTTTAATGTAAATACCAATATTTTTAAAATCGGACTGGTCGATGAAGGCAGAGATTCAGAAAATCAGATATTCAACCGGAATCAAACCGATTAAATTAAAAAAAAATTGATATATATATGGATAAATAATTTGTATTTATTATATATATGATGAAAATAAATATAATTTGATATTTATTATTTTTAATAAAAATACAAAAATACAAAAAATTCAAAAAATTTTGATCCACTCGAACAAAAAAAATAGGTCCTGTTTGACCGGTTCACCGCCGATTTACTATTTTTTAACCAATTTTTAAAAGACGGATTTTTGAGAGTTAATTGGACCGATTTTTAATTCGGTTTTCAATTTTTCTAATTCAACCGACCAATCCGGTTCTGTTTTGACAATCACGGTAAATACAACTATATATACACATCAGTTACACCCAGCCAGGTTCCAGTTCGGCCAAGTCCAACATTATGATTTACATTAAAAATGTATTTGATTATGTTATATAAATATTAGGAGGAAGGAAAATGGAGATTCTGTACACTGACATTTCAGACTTAAAATACACTTTACTTGCCATGATTCAGTCTAGATGCCAGATTGTTAAATCTCCATGACTGTTTGAAATTTCTAATTCTAATTCATGTTCATGATACAGTGTGTCACTTACTTTTACTAATGAGTACTACTACAAATATATTATTATCCTGCAAATTGAAGTAACTTGCAAAATTGTAAATTGTAGCTCATAATTCTCAAGAGTGAATAATCAAAGCACATACAAAGAGACCCAAACTAAATTTCAGAGCATATAGAGCTTGGAGTAATTTCATGCAATGTAGAAAAGAACATCCTTAGCATAAGGGACTTGGAATTTTGATGCAAAATAGAACTAAATAAAATCTTTGATGGATAGTCTATGGTTTTAAATATCGGCTACTATATAGTGTATCAACACAATTACAATGGTGAATCACAGTGATAATGACATACTGACAACCAAGACAAGAAATTTTCTAAAAATTATGGTAACACTGACCATGACAGTTATACTTTGGCCATGACACACTGAGAAACCTGCATAGCTGCCATAATTTAAAACCTTTGTTGGATTAGTTTTGAACTCTATAGCAAGATTCCTTCTTATTTATTTATTTTTTAAAGTAAATCCAAACCAATGATAGATTGTACTCATTTTTTTTTCAAGAAAAATAAAAATAAATAAGTTGAGTTATTTTTAAAAAAAGAAATATCATATTTAGCATGAAAATGGAGTCTTTTCAAAATTCACATTCTGCTTATGCTGGTTAGTTTAAGAGAAAAAGGAAAAAGAACGAAAGAAACACAGAAAAGACAGTCAAATTCACATTTCTCACAAGGTATAAGACATATCATATAACATGAACTACTATACAACAGAAAGTACTTGCTAATGCAAGTCTGTTCTTCATGTACAGATCAAGATGCCAATGTTGTTTCGGGACAACTATCCACAGTGCAGGCCAATATATCCCTATAATCTCGGGATATTCTGAAAGAGTCGTAAACCTTTCCATCTCTGCTCTTCATGTACTCAAACAACAAGTTAGAATGGTCGAATGCTGTAAGTTTTACAAATCCATGATCATAATCTTTATACAGACTCCACACTGTTTGAAGCGTAGTATAAGGTGAAAGGCTTGCTCCTGCACCACCAGCAACTACATGTATTGTCCCATTAAGGGTGCCTTTATAGTAGTGCTTCTCTTTACTGGTGCACTGATTCTGTAGAAAGAAAAAAAGACCATTCCATTATTGCTAAAACAATACTATAGAATTCATACCTTTTCAGGTTGAATTCTTAGTAGCCAATGAACATTTCCATGTAATTTATTGAGTAGGTCATTTTGGATTTTGGAATGAGATATTCCCACTTTGACTGTCAAAATTCAATACCAAGAGATATTGTTATTGAACTTTATTTTTTCTTTCTCAGGATTTGCTTCCTAATGCACTCGTTTGGCAAACAAATCCGAGTGTAGTGCAAGCTACTTTCAAGTGTCTAGAATTGTATTTGTAACAGTTTGGCTTATCAAAAGGAAAAAAAAATGCAAGAAATAGTCGAGTCTCATCACAATGCTTCTAATTAGAATTCTCTAATTAATTCAAAATGCAGCAAAGAAAATGATGCATATGAAGCTGCATAAAGTTACATAAATACCTGATATATAGGGCATGTTCTTTCATAGTTGTGCACATGGCCAAACATGGCAATGTCAACCTTGTACTTTTGCCAGAGTTTTTGAAGGCTTTCCCTTCCCATTGGCTCTGAAAATGATCCTTCTACAGCATAAGTAATACATGAAGAATAACCCAAAACCCGATGTGCGAGAAAGATCAGCCAGGGTTGCTTTTGTCTATCCACTGATGCTAGGCAATTCTCAATAAACTTGTACTGTTCTGTTCCCTCTCTCCAATCATGTTCTGTATCAGCTATGCAGAACCGGAACATGCCATAGTCAATAGAATACCTGGTAAATGAGAATGATCATGTTCATTATCAGTTCCCAGTGTATCAAGGAACAAAAAGACAAACATTAAGATACCTCTTGCTGAGCTGCCTATGGCTATTTTCTAAGATACTTCTAATGGATACTTATCCATGTTATAGGAGATTAGGAAACAAATACTGAAAACAGAAGCAGCAAGCAGGAATACAAATAAATTCTGAAAAGTGACTTTGAGTGCTTAAGAAGAAGCATGCATAACATTCTGTAACTGAAACAGATAATTTGTAGTTTTGCAGGGAGTTATTCAACAGATATATAATATTGGCATAATTCGCATATCATACAGTCTGATTAGTACATGATTTAGATTTTTATAATATACAAATAGATGTACTGATACAATGATACCAAAAAACTGCATAATGGTATCAATGTTCAGAGGAAGGAGTGAACATATTCAAATCATATGATGAGCTATAGTAATAAAATAACATCAAAGGGCTACTGCAAAATTTTCTTACCAGAACTTTGCCCTGTTCTCTGCAGGGACATAGAACATGGTCTCAGCCAAAACTCCACATTCTCCCCCAGAATCCATATTCCCATAAAATGATCCTGTCCCTGGCCAGTCACGCTCATGGTTACCACTGCGAATACAGATTATTGTCGTCACATAAATTGAATTCTTGAATTTAGCACATGGCTATTGTGAAGTAACTTAAAAACAAACCTGGCAATCATGTAAGGTATGGTTGATGCAATTGGCTCAATTTGTGCAGTAAATTGGTCCCATTGTGATAAGTATCCATTTGCATAACATATATCTCCAATGTGGAATACTATATCAATGTTATTCAAGTCTTGAATGAGTTGCTTAGTGGTGTTAAGAGAGCCAGGCTGAAAATCATTGTATTCACTAGAACCATCAACTTCACCCTGCAAAGTTAAATGAAATACTTTAGGAACTGCATATAATTTGGTAAATGGACTGTAGAGCATAATTTTTTATATAAATGAGAGAAAAAAGATTCCCTATGGGTTTAGATTTATACCAATGATAATTATAGAGCAAGCTACTAGACAATAATTAATTGAAGTAACATGCATATTTTAGATGCTATTGAAATCCCTGATCAGCCTGGTAAAAGAAAATGGGGAAGTATGTTAAAGACAGTTCAAACCTTTCCCATGTCACCAAAAATGACTACACGTTGAAGAGAATTTTGTCCAGGATAAGGAGATGCTTTAAACTGATATTCTGGACTCCAAATATAAGTACCATTGAACAATCTATGTCCCAGCTTGTAGATATACCTACATAATTAGGAAGCAGCATATCACATCTCAGTCCATGTAACAATTAAAGCCTCAGTTTGAATCTTTTAACATGGTGCAAATCCAATGTTTCACAATTCCATTTGTAGTCAAATTCAGTGATGAAAAGGGTATAAGAGTCTGAACAGAATTTAGAAAATAAAAAGTATATTAGGTTGTATGCCAAAATCTGACTTGTTCTTGCCTTCATTTTCACAACCTCATGCTTCACCCAAGTGGTGCAGCTTTCAGACACACTATAAACATATTCAACCACATAATATCTACAGAATAAGTCAGTAAATTTATAGTTATACACTTTCTTGCCAAATGAAAAAAATATGATGAACTGTTCAATCAGTTTATGCAGTTACAAAATATACATGTTATACTCAATATTCCTTTGTTTACAGTGGATTCAACATATCTTATAAGTCATGTTGTTTTGCACAATCTGTCACATAGAAATTAGCATTAAATATAAGATGCTAGATCTCAAGCATCATCAAGGTGCATCAATGTATTCAATTGGTGAGGAAAAAGTGCAGCAATTTTTTCTGTAAATATGTATCCTGATGAATAGTTCCAGTTCTTTAATTTTCTTCTTTTTCCCTTTTTTTTACTTTACTACAAATTATAATACGCGGCAAAGAATGCACTGAATTTAGACTTCCCAAAGTATCAATGGTTAATTATATGTTTTGGCTACTAATTTGCAAAAATAGAACAATGATATCTCATGATACTGCCAAAATTGGAAAAAGATACACTAAACGTGCATAACATTTTCTATATTCTCTTAGTATAAAACTGGAGGAAGAATTCTAAATTTCCCAGAAAAGATTTAACAACAGCAATCAAGGATCATGTGCTACAGATTCCTCAAAAGAAAAAATGAAAAAAAAAAGATCATATGCTAGAGTACAATGTAACATACGCTTGATTGGGCCACAAATCTTTCAAAAAGCTAGTATGTACATATCCAGGATCACGCCATCCCACCGTCCTTGCCGGTGCACCTGTGGATTGGCAGAGCCATTTAGATTCTTAAAAATTATTAAAACAAAATTGACCAGAAAGTAAGCTTTTTAACTTTGAAAAGTAAAAAAATTAGAAACAAAGATAGAAAGCATTTATGCTATCACTGAATCCTACCTAGAGAACAAATTACAAAGTACTTTTGCAGTATAACATTATCAAAAACCAATTTAAAGCACAATTAAATTATTAAAACAGTATTTTTTCACACTTGATCCTATCATCTTAACAAGCCTTTCAAATGGACTCAAAATAGTTTTCCTTTTTTCCTTCCTAGATTTTCCTTTTTAGGGACAGCCACAGACAACAAATAATGCATTTGGAAGATGCTGATATGCTGGATGATTCTTTCTTATTTAGCATCTATTAAACATCAAGCAGATAACAAGGTTCACCACCGTTTCCATTTAATTTGCAAATATATCTTATGGCAAGAAGAAACAGAACACCCAAATTCACTCACCACACATGCTGCTACGGTCAAATGTCAGTGTTCCAGCAGGGGAACGGATAGGTTCACTTTCTTTAAGACCCCATTCAACAAAAGGTTCTGCTTCATTGATCCCATATCCACTTGTCCATGTTACAGTCATCTGTGCATCAGGATGATAATTATATTAACTCCATGAGGTTAATTATAGTTTCAGAACAAATGGCCAAAAAGACATCAGGGGTAACAATAGAACAAAAAAAAAAACAAAAAAGGATACCAGGACGTCTAACATGAAAAACAAGCTTATGAGAACAAGAAGAGTGCCATATAATAATGTGTATGTTGTTCTCATGTCAATGCATGACAGAAGTGAAATAATATTCTCAAGATATAATATAAATAACGCTGCAAGTTATAAGAAAGGAGAGAATGGATTTACTTCATCCCATGTTCTTCCTTGTGCTAAGCGCGGATAGACTGGTGCTTTTGGATTTGAGAAGGTTACTGTATTAGACACTGCCACCAACTTTGGCTATTATTCCAGCAAAAGATAAGCGTTAATGGTAGAGTTTTCACATAATTATGCATATTATATATTATAGTTAAAGAAAAGTTAAGAGCTTACATTTAAAAAACCACCAGTAAATAGTGCAAAAGAGAAGTCTGATCTCTGGTTGATCAGTTGCAGCTTCAGTGACCCTTTTCCTGAATCTTTATACTTGGGACTAGAGTAACTGGCATACTGAAACTGCGTAAGATAAAGATAGTTTTGTCATAGAACCATAAATCTCATTATACACAAAGGAAAAGCACGCTAAGAAACAAAAATCGCCAACAATAGGCACTTGAATGAACCTTAATAGGTGCAGCACACAATAGAGGAGGATAAACTCTGGGATTCTCTGAAGGACAGATAACAGTGCTGAACATTTCAAAATATAAAAATATGATTCGTGTTATCACACAACGATACAGTATGTGAACAAAATGGAAATACACTAATTAAGACATCTAATTTTACCTGAAATTTGCAGGAGAAAATACTCCAATCCAATCATCAACTGATGGGAATGGATTACTGTACTCCACAGTCACCCAATCTGAATTTTGTTCCTATAAGGATAAAACAATTACATAGTGTTCAGAACAAATGAACCTGGAGTTCATCTGATTTGCAAATGAATTTAATTAAAAATACATTTTAAATAAATTTTAATGTTAGAGTTAAATGTAAAATTGATTTTGAATATATAATCTTACTAGCTTTTACTCATAATTCATTAGTTTTATTAGTTTGCACCCTCCTTAAATTTAAATTTCATTTGCAAATTCTATCAACTTTAGTAGAATTTGACTAAATAATAACTAGTTTCATAGAATTAAAACTTTAGCATTCCAAATGAATTTTAATTCATAATCAAATACCTCAAATATGAGTTTAAAAATGAATTCTTTAAAATTTTATAAAATATCATTTATAACAATCCTATTATTAAATTCCATGTATTTAATCTCGACCCCCCCATGATATTAAGTAGTAAAGAGCTTACCTTGAGTCCAAGAAGTGAAGGTGAAGCTTTAATATAAGCAAGATCAGTAAGAGCGAAAGTTGTCTTATGTATAGCTATTCTTGAGAGAGGATGGTGTCCATGAGATGTTACCTCTTGAAGAGTTACAAGAAGTAGAAGAATTGCAGAGAACACCAACCTTAATCCTCCCATTCTTAATCTAGAAAAACTGAACCCAGCACATAAATGAAACAAGCTCTATCTAAATGCCGAGCGTGGAGGAGTTGTTGAGTACCTGGAGAGGGTTAGAAATAACTGAAGTACCTTAACTTTTTGTAAGATAAAGAGAAGGATAAATTTAGGAAAGAACCATGGAATCTCTCAGGGGAAGATTCGACTTTTTTTGTTTTTTTATTAGTAAGATATGTTGTGGGAATGCCAAAAAAAAAAAATAAAGGTTTTATTGGATAAATCGTTGCTCTACCGCAAAGCGACGTTTTAGGTGATTTAGGGATGAGGGGCTGCGGTGTATTTTTATACTGTAATTTTTATGTGTTTAATTTTAAGTATTTATAAATTTTTATAAAAATTTATAAAAATCATAATTTGATAGTATTTCATATAATAAATCTAATAATATATTTTTTATGCTAAACAAAAATTAAATTGATAGCTAAAAATATATTATAAATACATTAAATCTATACCGTTAAATATAATACATAAAATTTATAATGCATTTTTTTCTATCTATTTGATTTTTGTTTAGCATAAAAAAAATATATCATTGGATTCATTATATGAAACACTATCTAATTATAATTTTTATAAAAAATTTTAGATATCTAAAATTAGACACATGAAGAGCTGCTGTGTAAAAATATACAGCAAATCCCCTCAACCCGGTAATTTTACAATGAAATAATTACTTCAACTCGAGATTTTATCATTATAAAATTGTGTGATAAACAATATAACATTAAATTTATTTTAGGTGATTTTTCTGCGAAATTGTTATTTCAATCCGACCTTATTTTATCATTGTAAACAATATAATATCAAATTTGATATTTTACTATTTATCAACGTCATTTCTTTTTTGTTTATTTAAGTTTTATGTGTAAAAAATTTATAATTAAAATTAAAATTTTATAAATAAGTTCATTATTTTTTTGATTTTTATTATTTAATTTTTAATTTATATAAATAATTAATTTTAAAAATTTTAATTTATAAAAAAGTCTCATTATATTTAAATTGTAATTTTCAATAAAAAAATTTCAAATATATATTCTTACATAAATATTTAAATTAAATACAAAAAATAAAATTAAAATTACCTAAATTTTTGTAAAAAAAAAACATATTTTAAGAAAACTAATTATTTTGGATATATAATATAAGAATTTAAAATAATACAAATTATAAATATCAATTATTATATTATATATTCAATTTAATTATAGGTATTGGTTGATTATCATTAGGTTTTGAATTAATTAAATTTAATTTTGATTAATTTGATTATGTCAAAACTAGGTCTCAATTGGTTTATATGTTAAATATAAATATTAATATAAAATATCAACAATGATAATATTAATTAAAATTATCATAAACATTTAAAATACATATTAATATAATAACATAACATAGATTAAAATATAAATAATTTAATAATCTGGTAGATCAATTCCGGATCATCCAATATTATCAAAATATTGACCAAAAATATTAGTAGTAGAAGAAGAACCTTGTTCTTGGTTTTTTTTTTCTATAATTATTGTTTGTTTAACTCTAAAGTATTTACGTACATTTGAGTTAATAATTTTATTTTTCTTTTTATTTCTTTCAAGGCCAAATTCTGTATTTGGATATTCATTTGTTTATGCCTCTAAAATTGTTCTTCTTTAATATCTCCATAAATTGTTTATTCTCTTCTCTAAGGTTGTTATATAATTCTGTCATATGTTCATCATTTTTTCTTTTTAGTTTGGCTTTTTTTCACTCCACACGGTTGTTGAGATAAACTTCCACCAAAATCGTTCTCATTTAAATTAAGAGAAAATGATGACAACCCATGAGACAATGATATTGGTAATTCAGGAGTAGAATTATCTGACTGTGACGAGTCGTAATTCATATTATGTGTCAGATCAATTTGTCTAGCAGTGAGAACATTATCTTTAATTTTTTCAAAATCTTTAACAATATGCTAAAAATGATCAAATTTGAATCCTTTTTTGAACTTCAGATCTTATATAAATAGGTTTTTTGTTTGATGTAACTGTAAGTAATTGTGAAAATAATATTAAATATTGAAACTGATAGTAAGAGAACAAAAATTATAAATACTCGCAATATCTTCATCTGAAGTACCACTTGAATTTAAATTTTCTATTTGTTTTAGACAACCATTCAATTTCTTTACTTTAACAATTATATTAGTCATTCGAGACTGCACAGATCGTTTTGATTGATACTTCATTTGTTGGTTTCTTGCTTCATTAAAACTCTACTCCACATGTGATCAAAAATTATCTGAAGATTGATACCTACCCTCGATAAGATCCTGAGATATGTTTAAATAAACTTGACAGAGAAGCACATCTCCAGGATTAGAATATTTAGTAGATCGGATAGACATTTTCTAGCAAAGCAATAGACAAAGAAGAAAAATGATGTTTTTACAAGATAATTTATGCAAGATGATGTTTTGATAATGAATTGAAGATGTATTTATAACAAATGAATGCTACAATATTTTTAAATTAACACTCTGACTAAAAAATAATTTTCTGTCCAAAAAATAAATAATTACTCTACCAAAAAATAATTCATACTCTGCTTGAAAAACAAATAAACACGCTGCCTAAAAAATAATTTATACTCTACCCAAAAAATAAATTCACACTTTGCTAAAAAAATAATTCATATTTTATCCAAAAAAAATAATTTATACTATGCCCAAAAAATAATTTATACTATGCCCAAAAAATAATTCACACTCTGTACAAAAACTAATTTATACTCTTTCCAAAAAATAATTACATATTCTCCAATATATGTATATATGAAAATCTGCACAAAAAATTCTAAACTGTTGGATCGATTACATCATCACCTATAATCATTAGATTGGATTTTAAATCATAAAAGATAATCTCTTCGTTTACTATAAATAACATACTTTATTATAATATAGCTCACAATCCATAATTTCTTCTCCTTTTATTTATCTTTTAAAAAATAAACTACAAAAAACTTAGCCTATTTTTTCATTTACAAAATGAATTCTAATATAAGAATTTCAGCTAATTTATTAAATTCTAGTTCTTCTTTTAATGATGACAATGAAATTTTACTTCAGAACAATCTTGCAGACATCGCTGCAAATGAAGAATCGATGAGTCAAATGATCACTAATAATAACATGATACTTGCAAACTACTTCAATCAACAAAACAATCAAGTGATCAATGATGGCTCGGTTAATGGTCACGCAGTGATTTATTGCAACCAGGAAAATATTGATCGCAATTTATTTAATGACTATTTTACCGTTCATCCACGCTATGATAACGCAATGTTTCGCCGACGATATCGAATGTTACGAAATTTGTTCTTTCGCATTGTTGATGCCATTAAATGTCATGATAATTATTTCCAACAATGAAGCGATAAACTTGATAGACTAGAATTATCATCTTTACAAAAGTAATAGCTGCCTTTCGAATTTTGACATATGTTATACCTTTAAATGCAATAGACGAGTACATTAAAATAGAAGAATTAACAACAATTAAATGTATGAAGAGATTTTGTCATGCTATTACGGAAATATTTACAGAACGGTATTTAAGAACACTTACAGCTAATGACATCGTCAAGCTATTTCATATTGGTCAACAACGTGATTTTTCAGGAATGTTGGGAAGCCTAAATTGTATGCATTAAAAATGAAAAAATTGTCCAATTACATGGGTTGGACAATACGCAGGTCGTAGTGGCTCGCCAACTATTATTCTAGAAGCTGTAGCAGACTATGATCTTTGGATATGGCACGCATATTTTGGTATACCAGGTACGAATAATTATATTAATGTGTTGGAATCATTCAATCTTTTTTCTAATATTGCTCAAGGTATTGCTCATCTAGCTAATTATACTATTTAAGGTAAAAAGTATAATATGGGTTATTATTTAGTTGATAATATATATCCCAAATGGTCAACTACTATACAAAGTATTTACCAGTCACAGAGTCGAAAAAAAAATATTTTGCAATGCGACAAGAAGCATGTAGAAAAGATATGGAACGTGTCTTTGGAGTTTTTCAATCATGGTTCGCAATCGTGGCAAGACCAATACGTTTTTGGAGTGTTACATGACATTATAAGTGCATGCATTATTATGCATAATATGATTATCGAGCATGAACGTAATCTTGATACATCAAGTGAAGAAATGAGAGAAGAATCAACTAGAGAAGTTGAATTGGTGGTTGATAAAAATACAAGATTTCATCAATTTATTAATTATCATAGACAAATCAAAGATAAAGATGCTCACATTATGTTTCGTAATGCATTAATTAATCATTTATAGGAAAAATATATTAACTCGGATGATTAAATAAATATTATTATGTATTTCATATTTGTGTTTAACTTTAATTATAAATGTAATATAATTTTCATATTTATATTTAATTTTAATTATAAATATAATATAAGTCTTTTTAATTATTTTTGTTAATATAATTTTATTCTAAATAATATATTAATAGTAAATGAGTCATTTAATTAATAAATTATTATAATTTAAGTTGTTATATTATCAATTTGTTAAATTAATAATTAGATTTTTTTTAATAAATATGTAAAACATATTTATTTATGGGTAATTAGTGAAATATTATAAAATAGTAGGGAATTATAATAAATTATATAAAATAGATAAAAAAGAATATATATTTTTTTTTTAAAAAAAAAAAATGGTGTTAGAAATGAAGTTATAGGTGAAAATGAAATTACTATTTGATGTGATATAAACTGTAAAATAGTATAAAGTTGACTGTATTTTGATGTTATAGATTGAAAATGGCCTTAATAAAATGAAATGGTGAGGTGTTGTAGAAAATAAATACTGTTTTTAAAAAAATATTTCTAAGAAAATAAAAAATTAGAGTTTGTTATTTAGTTGTATAAATATTTTAAATAAAAAATTGAAAATTAATTTTCCTCTTTTTTCAAATTTACACTATTTTTAGAAAATTAATTTAAAATGTTTTCTAATTTGTCTCCTTAATTAGATTATCTAGATTTTCATTTAGAAAACATGACATTTTTTGGCTAATTTACCATCCACGATTTAGTACTAGGATGGAATCTCATAACTACATCTTGCTTTGATTTTTATTTCCTTTATTTTAGAATCCCAGCTAACTTATATATATGTATATATTTTTTTTAACCTTCAATGTTGATTTCAACTTCCAGCCAACCATTGAAAAAAAGAATAGAAGACATTGGAAAATTAGGAAACGAAGAAGAAAATTGAAAAACAAAAATGGAAAATGTTTTCTACAACTAAACATGGCCTCAGAGTTCTATAGCTGAGTGTTCTTACATCATAATTATCTTTTTCAATTCGCATTTTCTTTCTTATAATTGTATTTATGATACCTCTCTTCTACGTCAGAAATTTTATTTTTTTATATGAATGATATATCAAGAATCTTAATAAATTATTATTAATATTTTGTAATTGATTTTTAAATCATATAATTAGACTTAATCTCGAACCAATTATTAGGTCAATAGTCCAAGTAACTTCATTGTTAGATTAGTGGCCCAATCCAATTATTAAACTAATAATCCACACGACTGAATCATTACATCCATCTTTTTAATTATTTTTTTATTAATTTAACTCTGATTATAACTCAAACCCTTTTAACCTTAAACACAATTTTCATTTCACAAGAACTCATTAATAATATAATTTTATTAATTTCCTCGCCATTTTTAAAAGCGTAATTGAGGAGTTATACATTCAAATTTCTAAAAGTATTATTATAATAAAAAATTATTAATTTGATAAGTGTTATTAATGCAAGGAGAGTTATTCTAATTGTTATTGTTGTATAAAATTAACAGTGATCCGACCTATTTAGCATCATTTTCCTTGCAGAAGGGTATATTTAATCCATGAGCACCCTTGCTAGGACCAACTGATCACTGATTACTGTTTAAACTTTAAAGTGAAAGTGCAGTCTACCAGACAGGGACCTTTGTTCAACTGTTTGATGCCTGAGAAAACATCTAGTCGCTGTTGATTCTTTACATTTATACGTTAAAAGATGATTTGGCAGTCATAGTAAGGGCAGTCAAATTAAATCTGAGAAACAAGAATAATGCTGTTCAAGATGATTTTATGGCCACATGATCAAAGAACAATTGTATGGTCAGATGATCAAAGGACAATGCAAAAAAGAAGTATGGTTGCATATTTTTCAGTGTTGTGTTTCATTGGTATAATGCAATCAAGAATCTATGCAAGAAAAAAGGAAAAAGAAAGAAAAGGTTAGAAAAATATTTATTCACAGCTTTAACCTGAAAGTACATGATTACGCAACTTTCGCTTGTCTTACTCACTAACCCCGGAACCATAGAAAGCTCGTGGACAGAAGTCATTCTTCATCTGCAATGCAGGTCAAGATGCCAATGTAGTACTTGGACAACTATCCACAGTACAGGCCAAGATGTCTCTATAATCCCGGGATATTTTGAAGAAGTCGTAAACCTTACCATCGCTACTTTTCTTGTACTCTAATAAAAGATTAGAATGGTCAAATGCTGTAAGTTTTACAAATCCATAATCATGGTCTTTGAAGTAACTCCATGTTGTATTGAAGGTTGTGAATTCTGCCAGGCCTGCTCCTCCTCCTCCTGCTACCACATGTATTGTTCCATTTAGCGCACCTTTGTAGTAATGTTTCTCTTGATTGGTGCAAATATTCTGTATCAGTACAGAACAAAACCGAAATCAGTTTAATAGCTGAGTGTGAAATGTAAATCTGGGTCAAGGTCAGTGTACTCATTGCAGTAATCAATGTACATTACATGCAACAAGTTGAAAATGTGCTAGAAGCAGATATCAGTAACCAAAAAGTTCAATTAATGTGGTTCTGTTCTAGTGCAGATGCTTGTTTAAAAAATGCTAAATGTAATTCTAAGAAAGAATTACATTATTTGAGAGGCAGGTGTCCAGAAATTGTTTGATATGTACGAAGCAACTTCATATAAGAAGATATAGTTACAAAATTCAACAGCTTAAGGTCAAAGTAAATTCAAGAGGAACAGAAGCAGCAAGATTGACAATTCTTGTATATATGTTGCCTATGAAACATAAATCATGGAAATGGATTGCTTTAGAGTTAACGAACAAATTTCAGTTCTAGAATAGTGTAAAATGTAGACACAAGTGAGGTACAGCTTTGTCACTTCTGTGAGGTACAGCTTTGTCACTTCTGTGAGTTGTATGTATACCTGGTAAATGGGACATGTCCTCTCATAATGATGCGCATGGCCATATATGGCTATATCAACCTTGTATTTCTGCCAAAGTTTCTGAAGGCTCTCCCTTCCCATTGGTTCCTCAAATGATCCTTCTTCGGCATACCAGGTAGCAGAAGAATAACCTAGCACCCGATGAGCAAGAAAAATCAGCCATGGCTGCTTCTGTCTATCCACAGAAGCAAGGCAGTGCTCAATGAATTTGTATTGCTCTGTTCCCTCCCTCCAATCATGTTCTGTGTCGGCTATGCAGAATCTGAACATCCCATAGTCAGTAGAGTACCTGACAAAAAGAATCATGATATTCATTTTCAGTTCCCCTTCATATCTACAAACAAGAAACATACAGAAACTGTGCATCCAAATCCATCTGGCTAAGAACTATATGAAGCCAGAACGATTTCTTTCCAATTGTTGTAGGTTAAGCAAGAATATCTGAAATGACCAAAGAACTAAGAAGAATGAATTTCAGAGAGCAGGAAGCAGAAACTTAATTTTTTTTTTCACATTTACAATTGAAATATAGCATGAACTATTATAGCAAAGCCTTCATAATAAGAAACATCAGGAATATAATGAATTACTTTATTCGTAGAAAAAGAATGTTTACATACAGTTATTGTGGTAGTTAGAAGATAGAGACTTCTAAGAGAAGAACAGAACTTAGAGGTTTGACCAAAATAATCATTATAAGCATTCAAAATCATAACCAAAAAGAACCACATTGCTTTAGAAGTTAATTATATCTAAGAGATTGTTGTCAACAAATTTCCATACCAAAAATTAGCCCTATTCTCAGCAGGGACATAGAACATTGTTTCAGCCAATACACCACATTCTCCTCCAGAATCCAAGTTCCCATAGAAAGATCCTGTTCCTGGCCAGTCACGTTCGTGGTTACCACTGAAAGAACATAGTACCAGTTTCCAGATAAGATGAAATAAATAGCTGTGCATGCTCAAGTAAACAATAGAGGTAAAATTACAGCAAACCTTGCTATCATGTAAGGAACAGTTGATGCAATTGGCTCAACCTGTGCAGTAAATTGGTCCCATTGTGAAAGGTATCTATTTGCATAACATATATCTCCAATATGGAAGACTATATCAATGTTTTTCAAGTCTTGAATAAGTTGTTTGGTAGTGTTAAGGGAGCCATGCTGGAAGTTGTTATATTCATTGGAACCATCAACTTGATCCTGCAAAGTGAAAACTGAAGTACCTCAAGCACTGCATCTATCCTTGTAAATAGCTTTACATCCCAAAATAGAAAAAGAGAAGTGAACTTTCAGATATACAGTGACATTGACATTGAACAGGACATATTTGACAGAAATCCTGAAAATTTCTATTCACTTCAAATTTTATACTCACTCATTTATGTATAAATCAGAAACACATTCCGAGAATCACAAAATAAATAAAATGTTGAAAAAGTGAAGAAGTCAAGCAAGCATAGCCAAAAATCTATTATGTATCACCAGATAGCTGATGCATCCTTTAATTCCACATTCATGGCAGTGTTATGCATATGTTTTTTAAGTTCCAGATAAAGGTATCTGTATAAAGCATGATTGTACATTTAGCATGAATATGATACTTCCATGACAGTAAAAACCTTTCCCATGTCGCCAAAAATAACTACACGTTGTAGAGAACTTTGACCAGGATATGGAGATGCTCTAAACTGGTATTCTTGACTCCAAATATATGTATCATTGAATAATCTATGTCCAAGCTTGTATTTATACCTGCAAAATTAGTGACATCAGGTTACAGGTAAATTCAAATGGCTGATAGTGAATATTTAACATGGTGCTAATCTCATAAAGTATGATTTGTGTCTAACAGTCCAACTCCAATTGATCGGCTGATAGTAAATCCTTTAATATGAGGCTAAGCTCAGATGATTACTTGCATCTAACAGTCCAAATCCTCTAGTGAGCAACATACTGCACTTCAAATCCAATCTTTTGCAGGAGAACAACATTTATTACAAAAAGTTCATGGATCTCAGAGAGAGTTATGACGTTTGTTCTCTTAAGTGTATATAATAATTCAACTTTGTTTCTCCCCTGCCTCCTTCCTAGCCCATTATTCTAAAAAGACAGTTTTGGTTCATCCTAAGACTAGGTAAGCTGCTTATGTTGAGCATGGAAATAACGTTTGGAGACCCCTTGCTCTGGGAAATTAAGGCATTCAGTTGATCTTTTGTCGTGTGCGCTTCCCTCAAATGGTCTTTTTCTACCCAATATGGGACGATTTCACATCGTGTTACTGAAACAATATATCCCTAATATACAAGTCCTATGCACTTACAGCAACTTCACCTTGCCGCACTTAAGCTTTTGATAATCATCAAAGCATTTACATGGATTTAATGTGTTTTCATCACTTTCAAGTGCAAATAAATAAGGTCCAATGATCTAGGAAAGTTAATAAATTGTACAACTTTAAATGAAGTATCAGAAAATAATGTGGAGTCCTTGCGTTGAACACATTTCATAATTATCGCAATTACCTAATATAAATCACCATTCATTAAGTGTCACTGGTCCTCAATTTTTCTGATTACAGCACTCTTGTTTTATTATTCCTAATAGAAATTAAGATCAATCAAAAGCTAAAGCAAGGGAAAACCTACACGACATTGGGCCATAACTCCTTCAGAAAGCTAGTGTGTATAAATCCTGGATCACGCCACCCCACTGTTCTTGCAGGTTCGCCTGTACATAAACATTTGATTTGATGAATCTACAACCTATTGGAACAAGCAACAAAAAGCTTTGAGGTGCAATAATCATATGAGAAAATAAATTAAACAAACTTAGAGAACAACCAAATTATATATTCAAACAGAATAATTACCAGTTACTAAATTATTACTAGTGTAGCCAATTTTAATCTAATGAATTTAAAGTGATTAAAGTTTTCTTTCCGTTTTTCTTATTTGTTTATTCTGATGGCAAAAAAATACAATGTAGCATTTCTAATTATCTGATATGCTGAGGTTCTGCTGAGGTACTCTGCAGAAAGTTGTGTAGACATCCATACAAAGATAAAAATGAGTTCAAGCAACTTTCACCCAAGTCCTAATATACAATGCAATAATTGATAAAAAGAAAAACAGTCGCCCACCACACATGCTGTTACGGCTAAAAGTCAATGTTCCAGCTGGAGAACGTTTAAGATCACCTCCTTTTGGACCCCATTCAACAAAAGGTTCCGCTTCATCTATCCCATATCCACTTGTCCATGTTACAGTCATCTGAATAAGAAGTTCAGAACCATATTATCTCCTTGAGATTTGTTAGCTCCAATAAAAAATGGCTAGTCAATGAAAGGTTCTTAGCTACCAAAGATTAGACAGAAATTAATAATTCATCAAAAAGAGGTGCAATGCAATAAAAACAATAATTACAATAAAAGTGTTCAGGAAAGGAACCTCTTATATTGTTTGGTGTATCACATATGAACTTCAAGACAGCAACAAAGAAGAAATTGTACTTACTTCATTCCACATCTTTCCTTGGGCTAAGCGTGGGTAAACTGGTGCATTTGGATTTACAAAAGCAACTCTATTTGACATTGCCACCAGCTTTGGCTATTAGACAAGAACAAATAAATTGATCAAATAACAACACAATAGACCAAGGATAGAAGAAAGAAATAACCATAATTCTCAAATAGAAGATTTCATGTAAATGTGAAATAGTGCATATTCAACAGAAATACTTTGCATCTATAATGGTATGCATTCACAAGGCCTATTAGCTAGTGCTTTTAAAATATAAGGAAATGCATAAAGACAGACTTTTACATACAAATATACCATAGTTAGAAACCAGAATGCCTATGAGCTTTCTCTCACACTGTATCACATACACACGATGGGCACACAAAGACTTGTGGAAAGTAACATAACTTCTCTCTTCTTGTACAGATAAATGATATTGTATTAACATGGTATAAAAAGTCACCAAATGTTTTGTAACTGAAATGGAATTGTACTCGCATATTCAAAATATGTTTGAACATCAATCTAAAATAATCAAGCTAAAACAAATAATAAATTTCAATAACACTGAAAACCTAATCTCATATGCAAAAGTTCTTATGGAATTTCAGCTACATCCCGCAAATAATAAATTGGATGAGTAGTCCTAGTTCTCTCATCTCTGCCATTAGTTAGCTACCTCCTTGAAATTCAAAACATTAACACAAAAGTTAAGAGCATACGTTTGCTAAACCTCCAGAGAATAGAGCAAAAGAGAAGTCTGATCTTTGGTTAATTAACTGAAGCCTCAAGAACCCCTTTCCCGTATTTTTGTAGCTTGGGCTACTGTAGTTTGCATATTGAAACTGCAATAGTAGTAAGGTTTATTTGAATCCCTCACTATGCTTCAAGGAAAACAATTAAGGAGCAAAAATTCATGGCAAAGCAGTACATATGAACCTTGATAGGTGCAGTACACAAAAATGGAGGAAGATTTTTTGAGTTTGAGCTTTCCGGAGAGCAAGTAGAAGCACTGAAAATTGAGAAAAAAACTCTAATTAGATCAATAAAAGAAATCATCATTAAAATATTAATAACAAAATTCCAAATGCTGACCATAGCCAAACTGAAGAAGATGATTTTACAATACAAAGAAATAAATATACACCTGAAATTGGCAGGTGAAAATACTCCAATCCAATCAGCATTAGATGGGTTTGGAGAAGTATACTCCACTGTCACCCACTGTGAGTTTTGCCCCTAAAATATAGAAGAAAACAAGCAAATCACCCAAAAAAGAAAAAAGATTTCTTAAACATCATCAGATGCTTGGGATTGGTTTGCTTAATTAAAAATTAAATGGACATGATGTCACATTTCAGCCTTCCAAGAAAAGGCAAAACTAAAAACCCACCTTGTAATCCAATAAAGCTTCCCCTTTAAACTCCAGGAGGGAGCTGAATAATGAAAAGGAAAAACTAAAAAAAAAATGGTACAAAAAGTAGCTTACCTTCAGTCCAAGAATGGCAGGATATGCTTTAACATAAGCCTTGTCATTAAGAGCAAAAACTGTCTCTTGAACAGCAATTTTTGATAGAGGATGAACTCCATGTGAACTTGCCTCTTGAAGGGTAACAAGAACCAATAGAATTGCAAAGAAGATCAATCCTAATCCCATCATCCCACCCTATATCTGAATTCAATCCAAAAGAATTTCAATTTCAATTCAATTTATCAATCCATTAAAAGGTAAAAACTTTAACCAACTCACATCGCCAAAAAAAAACAAAAAGAACTATGCAATGCAAAATATAAGCTTAAAATCAACTCAAAATACATATAAAGGGTCTAAATGGCCATTCCATATTTTCCACAATTTACAAAGAAACAAACAGAGACCAAGTCAAAAAATACAGCAAAGAAACACATTTGTCAACAATTAAATGATAAAAAACCAAAAAAGAAAAGAAAAGAAAGAGGATTGAAGCAAATTACTAACCAGTAGTTACTTAAAGGACAGACAAAAGACAACTATTTGCAGTGGCTTGTGATCATTTGCAGTATGTTAATAAAGATGCAATAATGGTATTAAAGATGGTTTATCTTTTATATTTCAGAATCTTCCATAGAAGATGCCAACCATTGTCCGATAAATGGTGTGAAAGTCAACTGTTCAATTAAGTTCGCCGGCGAGTTGTTGCCGGGCACGTCATACGAGGTGGCCGCCTTTTTTTCTTTCTTTTACATACGGAGCGGCGTTATTACGAATTAGAATGGATTTTATCTTTAAAGAGAATTTTTCTTTCGATATTAAACGTTTTAATTATAAAATATAGTATTATTCAAAAAAAATATTTATTTTAATATTTAATATTTTAATTTATTTATTATTTTTAATTTTCTTATATTACACATCTCTGAATTATTATCTTTCATATTTTTTTAATAAAAAAATTATTATAATATTAAAATAAAATATAATTTAAATTAAATAGTTAAATAATTAAATTAAAAATATATTAAAAAAATTAAAATATTTATTATAAAATCGAGGGAATTTTATAATTAAATATTTATTTAGTACAATAGGAGGTTCTCTCTTACATTTTAGAATGAACTAAAGAGAGTCATAGAGACTAAGCTGAAGAAGTATTCAAATAATATTATATAGTGGCATAATCTATTTTGTTTTTTTGTTTTTTTTAATGAAAACATTTATCTGTATACAAATTAGTATTGCTTGAACAAAATGTATGTTTTTCCTGTATATAAAGCTGCTCCACATTCATGTCTATCCATCAAGTGAAAGAGATGGGATAAAATGACTACAGTATCACCTCACAATATTAGATTTTATTCTCAATTTTACATATTTTTATAATTATATTTATTTTTTTTAATTTTATTTTAATTTAAAATTTAAATTATAATTTTATATTAAAATTAAATTAAAATAATAATAACATTTCCATATTAATTTAAAACATAAAAGTGAAGTCAACTTTAGAATTTATTATACCATACTATTAATTTAATTTTTAAATTTTAAATTTTAATAAAAATTAATTGAATTTATCAATTTTGTGAAATTTAGTAAATCATTATTAATTCAATTAATGATTTATTTAATTAAATTTATAAAGTTAAAGAGTTCAATTAATTTCAAATAAAATTTAAAAGTTAAATTAATAATATAATATAATAAATTTAAAGATTTATTTAATTTTTTAACTTTTTAATTAATAATTTTTTTTTTTATAATTTTAGCTTACAACAGAGTTGCAACAAAAATTTTAAATTTAAATAGAATTGGATACACATATAAAAAAAAGATAATAATAAAAATACGCAAATGTAAAGATAAACTTATCTAAGCCTACTAATAACAATATTCACTCACAATTAGGAATTAAATTAGGAATAACAATTTAATTTGTCCTGCCAAGCACCTGCCCCGCCCTATTAGGGGCTAGTATAACAAATGAAATGAGACAAACTTTAAATTTTAATTTCGAATTCAAAGGCCATATATCATTTTTAATATGTAGGGTTAAGATAATAAATATATTGTATGAATTAAATATTAAATATTAAATAAATATATATATATTTAAATGTTTTAATTTTAATAATTAATTTTTAAAATTAATACTTTCATAATTATATAAATTCTCAATATTTATAATATATATTAAAGTTTAATATATATTAAAGTTTAATCGATTCATATATGTGAAAAAATAATTTATACTCCCTATTTTATTATAATTCATTATGAGATTTCTTTTTTTTTTTACAATTTTTGATATATTTCGAATTAAATTTCACTCAATGGTGAATTTCTTTTAATTTTTTTTTTGTGTCTAATTTAGATTTAATTTCGCCTGATGATAAATTTTTTTCAATTATTTCTTCATTCAGTGATGAACTTTCATATTTTTTTCACCCGTAATGAATTTTTTTTTAATTATATTTTATTCGATGATGATCTTTCAAATTTATCTTTTTGCCCGTATTGAATTTTTAATTTCGTCCGATGGTGAACATTCAAATTCATCTCTCTATCTATGTTGAGCTCTCAATTCAATTCAATTCAATAAACTCAGATGTCATCATAAATTTACAAGTGTTAACTATATCTAATATTATTTTCACTCAGTTATCACTTGAAAAAAATATTAAAATAATAAATCTCACATGGATTAAATACAAAATGTTAAATGAATATATATATAATTAGACTCTTTAATTTCAATAACTAATTTTTGAGTGCTTCCAACATTTCTAATAATAGCCTTTTTTTTTTTTTTAATGTAAGAGATAAATTATATATATATATATATATATATATGAAAAATTAATATTAAATAATTATTTTAAAATAAAAAATAAAAACAGGTATACACCTCCACAACTGGCCCTGCTTTGAAGTGGGGAAAACAGCGGGGCAGGTATAAAAATATGTTAGCAGGAAGGGGACAGGTAATGAGTAACCCGCCTCGTTATCACAATCGCAAGATTATATATTTTGTAGATCCCATCTAAAACATATCATCCAGAACATATTTATCCATTTAAAACCCTGAATAAGATACAACATAAGTGCAAGACAAGCCAGATACAAAATCAGGAACCACCTCCTTCCTGTAGATATAATGAAATTAATGGAGATTACAGCACCACATTCAGCCAGAATGTATGAAGCTTTTGGCAATAGTTGAGCAGTCGAGCTCATCGATTTCCTTTTTTTTTCTTTTTTTTTGTCCCATATAATTCTTTTAAAAGATCTTACCACTTCAAAGAGAAAGCACAAACCATAGAAGAAAAAATCCTACCAACAAAATATCACAAAATGAGTATGGAAGGAAAGAAAAATAAAATTGCATAGAAATGTATAAATAAGAGTAGAAGGAGAGATTAGGAAAAATTAACACAAGACGAAGCAGGCAAAATTAATTTTTTGAAAAAAAAAGGCTGATGAATATCTTATATCTGATCTGTTTGTCTGTGTTTGGCCCCATGGTTTTGCCTTATGTGCACGAACTCCAATATTTTTTTTAAATAAATAAAATTTTAGGGACTAAATTATAATTTATCAATTATTTTTTTTAATCCTTGTGAGGCCCAAGAAAAAAAGTCAACTGTCAAAGAATCGAAATTATAGATTTTAACAACGTTATGGTCAAAATTATATCTCGAAAACCATTAAAAACTAATGTGCTCCTAAGGCTAAATAACAGAGTCAAAATTATATCTTATCCCTTAATTCTATATATTTCCCAATAAATCTGCTAGCAGCACAGTAGAAAGAAACTACACGCATCCGTGCACACGCATATGCACAAGCACATCCAACACATCTGGATCCTAGACAACTATAAAAACAATTAAACCAATTAAATGATTTTTTTTTTCTTTTAATTATTGCCTTTGGCCAGTTCATACTCCCAGGCTAGGTGCCATAATGTTTGTCCCTGATATGATTGAGGGAACAGTAAAAGGCATTGAAAAGCAGACAAAAATCAAAAAGAAATCTCAAGTATGAAGACTTTTGGTGCAAAAAAGTAATAAGAATAAAAAGTAGAGTTTGACAGAAGGTAGGGCATTGCACCTGCAAAACTGAACTTCTTTTGAATTTTTGACCCCCATGTCCCGCTCCAGGCATACCCTAATCAATCAAAGCCATAAGTCAGATATGCACATTCAAACTGAGAAAGAAAACGAAGAACAGTTCACATGAGCTGGATTAGACTTAATGGTTGAACAAAACAAGAAATGGTGTGAACAGTAAACTAACCTTGCCCAAAGCAACTAGTGCTGGTATTCTTCCCATTCCGGCATATGCAAGCAAATGACTGATCCAAACCTGCAAAGCCACACAAGCCTCCACTGGTTTCACAATCCTTGCAGATATTACTATAATCTGAACCATTATATTGCAGAGAAATCCCAAAGTTCCATTTCATTGGATCTCCCTTATTGCCACCAAAACTGTATACTGATGTATATGAAGAGCATTGGAGTTTGGGAAGATCTAATGTGTAGCCTGCAAGTTGAATCGGGGACTCATAAACGCAACATGTAGATGTCGGTGCATTTTGTGGCAATCCAATGCCTGAGACTCCCTGGCAAGAATAAAGTCCCCTACAAACACGAGAACCTGACCCCGTGTCACACAATTCATTATTTGAATCAAAAACAGGAGAAGTGGTAGAGCATCCCAACAAAACAAAGATATTTTCCCCTGTTAAAGCAAATGGACTAGCGCGATCCAAGCTAAAGCTCCCTGAGTTCTGCATTGAACTGCAAGTTGACATTAGAGGATCTGTGACAATTAAGGTGTTGCTTGGGTAATCAATCGAGGAGATAGTGTAAATGCCAGTGCCAGTGGAAAATTCTAGGGTGCCAGAGTTACATCTTACGTATCTGGCAAACTCAGGGTGGCCACATCCAAATCCAGTACCAAAAGGGAACTTCACAGGAATCGTGCCACAGGTGTCATGACAGGTACCATTTAGTGGGATAGGATGGACAGCCGTAGAGATGGTGAAAAGTAAGGGGAGGAGAAGTGGAATGTAGAAGAAGATCCATGCATTTGAGGGAGATGACATTGGTGAGCTTTTGCATGAGCTTGAAATGCAGAGCAAAATAAACTAGAGAATGTGTTTCGAGCAGTTGATATATAACAAAGAATAGGAAGTGCTATTTTCGGTGGAGTGATTCCTGTCAAGTGTCAACATTCTCTTTTTTTTTTTTTTCTTTTTTTACCTAAAAAACAGAACCTAAGCCTATTTCAAATGAATTCTAGCTATAAAGCAAGATGCTTTTTCAGTTGGGGACCCATCACACAAGATAATGGTAAAAGAAAGAAAACAAATACGTCAAAGTGAATAGGTGTGATTAGTAGTAACTATAAAGTAATGTGGGTAAAAAATGCAACCTTTTATTGATAGAAAAGCAATATTTTGCTGCCCAGATTGACAGCTTAGAGACAGAATATTCAGTTTCTAATTTCCTGCAGTGTATTAAAAAAAAAAAAAGTCTCACTCTTGATCTGAAGCAAAATACAGATTTAATGCTTCTGCGATACAGTGTTACCTGCAAAAACTTTCAAGGAGTATCTGGCCGTCTCAACAAGTGTGATTCAACCGCCCAAGAGAACTCCCACACAGACCAGAAGAATATTCTCCCACACAGACCAGAAGAATATTCAACTTCTACAAGTGATTACTTCATCTGATTCCTCCACCATTAGTGCATTTAGATCTAGTAGGTGTACCTATCATGATTAAATCCCTCCTGAAGTCACACCGTAAAAGCAAGAATGAAATCAAGTTCTTTTAGTTGAATCAGCGCTGACACTTGCCTCATCTCACTGGTTAGACATTTACCAAAACTAGTACAAAACTTATGAGGCCAAAAGGAGCCAAGAATCATCAAAAACTCATCCATTCGGATGATAGCTGATCTCATCCATTTGGAAGATCCCAAAAACTGAATGATGGCTTCATTTTTCCAATGATTCTTCTGTCCATTTTCATTTGATAATGCTGCAAACACAGATATTCATAGTGTGAACAATTTCTTTATTTACATAGTGGTTCAAACCAGCCCCAATTTTCAGAAGAGTCCACCGTCCCCAAAAAGATGCACATCTAACTTCTTTTATCCATTTGTTCAAACAGCTCAGTATTAAAAATGCTTTTTTTATTCCCCACAGATTCAAAACCTTCACTTCCTCTTTGAAAGTTTATACAAACTCCACTATGCTAAAAGGATCCTTGAAGCCAATCCCAGCATGTTTGAAATTGGGTCTTGGTTGAGTTGAATACCACACAGCTAAAGGCTGCAAGCCAAGTAAACAAAGCGACAAATGGCTCATGATGCTTAATCATTTAAACAACGTAAAAAAATGAAAGCAGGCACTTCCAGTGTGTTGAGCAAAACCTCAAGAAACAGCTTAGCACAGATGCAAGGCACTCTTAAAGTTCATGCATTAAGACCAGCCCAATTCTTAAAAGCAATACGTGTTTCCATTTTCAGGAAGTTCCTTTTCCTCAACTTTGACACTTCGAGCTTCTTATGAGTCTACATAAATGCTTGCTTGTACTTCCACTTATCCAAAAAAAAAAAAAAATCTCTTGTATTTTTCAACAACTTGCGTCACTGCATCAAAGAAACCCCCTTTAACCAGAGCATACAGAAATGCATCGATCAAATTTTGATCAAATTGAATTCCTTTCTCTTTATCATGTGAAACCTTTCGCTTAACCTCATTCCAGAGCATCAATACGACTGAAATATTTCTCTGCAGCCACATACCATTTAATTAAGGATAAATATTTCTAGCCGCCCAGATTTACAGATGGCATGAATAATTGAGTTCCAGTCATGAGTTTTCACCTCAACTGGAGGATCCTCAACAACTTCATCCAAAAATGCAGCAATTAACTCAGGTTGTTGACTCTCCATCAAACCTGTCATAATGGTTAAATAGCTCCCCTTCAAGTCAGCTATTTTCACCTCTCTCGTGTCCCTAAACAAAGTAAAAGCAGATTGAAAATCTTGGCCATCATGGATGCTTCTATTATTGCATCATAGCTTCCTGCATCTAACTGAAGCCCTGAATTGCTTATCGCCATGACCAGTTGAGTAGCTTCAGCTGTCCTATTCTCTTTGCAATATCCCTTCAAGATTGGCACATAGAACCCAAGCTCAAAAGAACCACCTTGAACATCCACTTCATCAAGAATGCTATGAGCCTTATCAGATAATCCAAGATTTAACACAAGCGTTAATTATACAAAATCCAATTGATTTATCAATCATATTAGTCTCTGGCTCTATCTTTTGAGCTTCAATGATCAAATGCGCTAAACCCTTGAGATTCCCATCTTTCAGAAACCCTTTAACAATATCACAATAAGTTCCTCGCAGAAATTTGAATTCTCCCCATCCTCTTCCCTCAGGCTACATAGAATAGTTACTAAAATAGACTCCAAATTCGCTCACCTTACATAGCCACTAATCAAATATTGTTTGGAAAAACAAACCCATCTATCAAACCCTTTAACTCAGTTATCTATCTTTCAGCCCTTTCAAAGCATACAAATAAGCAAGAAACCCAAAACTCAATTCATCGGGCTTAATACCCAAAAGAGACATCGTCTCAATAACACGCTGAGCATCACTAACAGATTCAAGTTGATGACAACAGACCTCTAAAGCCAAATTACAAGCATCTAAGTCAGGTTTCATAAAACTAACTCGTCATCAATAGCAATCCTACAAGTTTCTTCAAAAACCCTCAGAAAAGCAACAAACTTACCACTCTTACTAACTTCAGCAAGCAAATCACCCCAGAATCCAAAAGGCATGAAATACCTGTTTTTAAACATACGCTTGACCAAAGCAAAAGCAGGGCAGGAGTATTGGCAAATTTCATTGAACTAAGCACATTTTGGACAGTTTCAAAGTCCAAAAGCTTTAGACTATTCTGTATAACATAAACAACAGAAGCAAAAGCCGTTTTGAGATTGAGGGTATCAGTGAGAGGAGAGGTGAGAGATAAGTAAATTGGTGAGTGACCTGGAGGGAAAAGCAGAGTTAATTGCGAGAGATTTGCAGGACTTCTATCAGAAATAGAAATCTTGCCTTGAAAATGTGGGCATATATATAAAAACATTAATTTAACATATAAGTGGTCATCGTGAATTATCCATGAGATTTATTTTAGTTATTTTTATAATAATTGACCAAATCTCAATTTAAAAGTTTAATTATTAAAAATTTGATATGATATTAAAGTAATTATTTTACTATTTATTTTTTCTGTATACGAAATTCACAAATGCATATATTTATTTCTGCCTGCAAGAATGGTGTGGAGCATCCGTGTATAAAGCTCGCGTCATAATGTGGTTTACCTCTGCCTCTACCCATGGGAATTGATCCTGAAGCCTGAGTCACATGCTGAATTGACTCTTTGCCAGCCTCTAAAGTCCTGCCCAAAATGCCTCGGCCTGCTCCTGGCTGCTGACTAACTCTCCTCTCCCTATTCATCTGAACTGTGGTCTGAGAAGCCTGAGGTCTACCTCCAAAGGATGATTGTGGACAATTCTTGAGTAAATGACCTTGCTGTCCACACCTAAAGCATGCTCCTAAAGCATAATGACAAGGCCCATTATGAAATTTACCATATGTAGAACACAAAGGTCTAGGAGTCCTGGGTGGTGCAAAGCTAGCTGAACCATGACTCATCTAAGAAGTGGGTCCGGGGGTAGTCCGACTCTGTTGTGGTCTCTCTGAAGGTCCTCTATACCCACTCCTAGAAGCTGACTGATGACTCACTCCCACACTTTTCATCCCACTTTTTTGTTTAGAAGAACTGTCTACTTTAATTTTCTTCTTCTCAACTCTTTCAGATCTAGCTTCCATCTCTCTATTCTCAATTACCGTAGCCTTATCCACCACCTTAGAGTAAGAGTCAAACTCAAGAGCAGCTAAGAGTTTAAATAGTGGAGCCACTAATACTCTGCGAAACCTCTGAATTCGTGACGCTTCTGTAGGCACCAGAGCTAGAGCAAATTTGTTTAACTGACTCAACTTCCTGGCATACTCTAAAACACTCATACCAGGTGTCTGGACCAATCTTTCAAACTCCATAGATTTAGCTTCTCTCAATCTCTCTAGAAGAAATTCATTCAACACCAATTCCTTGAATCTCTCCCAAGAAAGATCTTCATTTCCCTGAAGCATACCAAAAATACTCCTCTTGAACTAATCCTTGGCCTCAGCTTTCATCAAATAGCCCATAAACTCTATAGCTATTCTATCAGAAATCCATAGAATCTGTACTTTCTCTTCGATTTCTTCCAGGAAATTTGTAGGATCCTCCTCACCTCTATACTCCGAGGGCTTAAGCTTAAGAAATCTATCGAATGATACCTCTTCCACTTGATGTACAGAGGGTGGTGGAACTGCTGGAGGAACAGGAATCTCTGGAGCCTGTACTGGAGGTACCTGCTATTGCCTTTGCTGAGTAATGAACTCATCTATCATTGTATAATTCCTTTGTAGCTGTTCTAATTGTTGAGCCATATTAACCATATCTGTTGGTGGCACAGGAGGAGCCTCATCTCTTCCATTTCCACCCACAGAACCTTCTTCATATGGCAATTCTCATCTAGGACGACCTCGACCTCGTCCTCTACCACGTCGTGGAGGCATCCTAATACTAATAAGAAGAACAAACAAGATCAGACACACTACTCACACTTAACGTGGATATATACCAAAGGAAGACACAACCGGACGAGACACGAATCCTATGCTCTGTAATCATCTTAATCAACACTTATATTAGGGCTCATGCACATTTATCTATCTTCTATCTTAAGGATTATAAACCTATAGCTCTGATACCATCTCTGTCACACCCCAACTC
>CANXYC011898780.1:0-11028 GCA_948193065.1 Aleurites moluccanus
TTGGTTAAGAAATGAAGAAGTTATGAATTAAAGAATTTGAAGGAAGAAAATGGCAACAATGGAGTGAACAAAATGAAGAAGAAAGCTGCTGGAAATCGTGAGTTACAGCCCTCAAATAAGACAAAATTGAGTGCCAAATTACAACTTAATCCCTCAAGTTTCAATCTTTGCATTTTGGTCCTTAAATCTTCTGAAATTTATTTCGAATGTTCTGTCAAGATTTTGATACCAGTGTAAAAATAAAACATGATTATTTTAATTTATCCTTAATTATAAAAATAGTTCTTGAGTTATTCTGTAACTCCGACTGACCCATTTTCACAATTCACCTTGAATTACCCTTTATTTATCAAAATGTCATTCTTTACTTTTCAGTATTCCTAAATGATTTTCACTTCTTTCTTTTTACCAAAATTACACATAAATTATGGTCATATTTTACCCCTAAGTCAACCTCAGAAATTTTTCTGTTGACCGGACTGCTAATTTCTCGGCAGTGTCCCGACACCGCCAGATTCTGAAAAAATGTCAAATTTGTTTTCTAACTTTATCTCTAAAATTATTCTCCATCAATTCAAGACTAATGGATCACATATTGAGAATTTATTCATGCACATGAGTTAGGAATTTGCAGGGTATTATAGTTTAATTGTGTTTCTTTGATACCTATTCTTTGTTGGACAATGTGGTTTGTTGTTAGTTTGAATGGGCAAGTCAATTTTGCACCAAAACCTAACCTATTGGCTTGCCAATGTATGCCCACTAAGTGTTCGACGAAATGCCTAGTTCATTTGCCATTAGCCTATTGGTTTGCATGCCATAGGCCTACCAATTGAATGTCATTGTCGCCAACGACATTGGCATGCCAATTAACCTATCATTTTCGGCCACCGAACCAACTTTTGTTTTATACCTTTCTTTATTGCCAAACCCTTTATTATTGATTGTATATTATATTTAACATTGCCATTGATTATATTGAGTACTGTACTAATTGATACCAAACTGACTGTTATTTGATTGACTGTTATTCGGATGCCATTGTTGCTTATGGTATCCCTCGTTATTGACCCTGATATGATTTGGCAGAACTACCTATTCGACAGGGTAGTGGGGAAATACTGTCGACCTTGTACACATTATATTACTGAACCCTAGCTAGGAGGGGTTATGGTCCTGGCCATATGACCTGATCAGCCTTATGCTCATTGATACTGGAGACCTACATGGTCCATATTGACTGACTACAGATTGTATGATTTCTTTTCATACAGTCCATCCCATTATCTGTCTTTCCATATGTAACCAAGCTTATATGATATTTCTTTGGTTTTTACTGTACCCTGACACCCATTCTGCATACTATTATTCCTTTGATTGAAACCATTATTTAATTATGCCTATTATTTATTGTGATGTATGTAAATTCACTGAGTATCATCTATACTCACCCGTTTCATTGTTTACCTATTTCAAGAGAGGAGTAAGTTGTAGGATCCAGTATTCTGTCTCCCGTGGATTCCTGCTACAGACTATTATGTATATTTCTGGATATTCTGTATTTATTTTTTATGCTCATTATCTAGCTGCTCCATGGGTATGTATTTGGTTAGCTAGGAGATGAACATTGTATATATATGATATTGATGGTAAATATTGCTTATATGTTGATGTTGTTATTTGATATATGATTGTGACGGCCAATTGTAGAATAAAGACAGAATAATTGACAGATTAACAGAATAGCATAATAGTTGGTAACTAAATTAAAATGAATAATATATTGAGGTTTATAGATTGTGCATATGGTACTGGGTTCTACGGGTGCCGGTCGCCATTGGTATTTTTCGTGCCCTAGGACCGTCACGGTCTGGGAAACCGAGTGGTGACACAACTTCAATTAGGTTTTGAAATTTAAGAATTTCTATCCAAATGCATCAATTGATGCAATCTAACCTAAAACTCATTCAATTCATCATCAAATTCATCTAAATAACCCATAAAATTAATCAAACTAACTTGTTATCTTATATGGAGAATCCAGCCGAAATGATGAAGCAATTCTTCCTCAGTTTCCTTTGTGAATTCAAGGAATAACTGAATTAAATCCAAGCTATCTTTGATTTTTCTTAAGGAATTTGGTTGGAAAATGAAGAACAAATGGATGGAAGATTAAAGCAAGGTTTCGGCCAAGACAAGAAAAAGGAAGAAGATGAACAAAATTTTTTCTCAATATTGCTTTTATATTAAGTTATAATGCCAAATTATGTTTTAGTCCTTAAACTTCAAAGTAAATATATTTTGACCCTAACTTCTTCTGTAATTTATTCTAACAATTCTGTATGGATTTAGATTTCGAAGTGGGGATTCAAAAGGCTTATTTTAATTTATACTTATCTATAAAAATAGTTTCAGAGTCATTCTGAAACCCAAACAAACTAATTTTCACTATTCCCCTTAAAGTTCCATTTATTTACGGTTTTGCCATCATTACTTTTTCAGTGTTCTTAAATGTTTTTCATTTCTTTCCTTTTACCAAAATTACACTTGCATTTATGTGATCTTTTATCCCCTGGTCAAAATCAGAAATTCATTTGTTGACCGGACAGCTAATTTCTCGGTAGTGTTCTCGACACTGACGATTTCCGGAAAAGAAATTTGTTCGCTTTCTAACTGTATCTCTAAAATTATTTCCCATCATTTCAATGCCTTTAAACCACATACTAAGAATTGAATCATGCATATAAGTTATGACTTTCTAGGGTATTACATTCTACCCTCCTTCAAATAAATTCGTCATCGAATTTAAATAAAATGCATACCTCATTGCTGGAACGGGAATGGATATCTGTCTCTCATCTCCTGCTCACTCTTCCAAGTGCACTCCTCTATTGACTGGTTTCTCCATAGCACTTTTACCATGGGAATATCCTTATTTCCCAACTGCTTAACTTGTCGGTCAATTATTTCCACTGGAAGCTCCTCATACGACAAGACCTCATTGAGTCCCATATCTTGTGCCTCCAATATGTTTGATGGATCAGACACATATTTCTGCAGCATTGAGATATGGAAAACCGAATGTACGTGGCTCATATTACGTGAAAGAGCCAATCTATAGGCCATATTACCTATCTTCTCAAGAATCTCGAATGGACCTATAAACCTTGGTGACAACTTTTCCGTCTTCCCAAATATCATAATATCCCTCATCGGTGAGATCTTAAGGAAAACATGATCACCAACTACAAAGTGTACATCTTTCCTCTTTGGATCGGCATAGCTCTTTTGTCTACTGAAAGCAATCTTCATCCGATCTTTAATCATAGGCACCTTTTCCATTGTCTCTCTAATCAACTCTGGCCCCTCTAGCTACTTTTCTCCTGGCTCTACCCAACACACTGGAGATCTACAATTCCTACTATATAGTGCTTCAAATGGAGCCATACCAATAGAAGAGTGATAATTATTGTTATAAGAGAACTCAATCAATGGCAGATATTGATCCCAGTTATCATTGAAATCCAGAACACACAATCGAAGCATATCCTCCAAAGTCTGGATTATCCTCTCTAACTGCCCATCAATCTACGAATGGAAAGCAGTACTAAACCGTAACTGAGTACCCACAGCCTCCTGAAATTTCTGCCAAAACTGTGAAGTGAACTGTGTACCTCTGTCTAAAATAATCATCAAAGGCACTCCATAAAGTCGCACAATCTTATTCACATACAACTGTGCATACTGAGCTGCCGAATAACTGGTTTTGACCTCCAAAAAATGAGCAGATTTCATCAAATGGTCTACAATCACCCTCGGTAGACCAATTACAAAATCCCTAGTAACCGGCTCCCATTTTTACTCTGGCAACTCAATCTCTTGAAGCAACCCTGATGGCTTCTGATGCTTAAACTTAACCTGCTGACAGGCAAAGCATTTAGAGACAAACCGTACTACATCCTCCTTCATACTAGGCCACCAATACACATCCCTCAGATCATGGTACATCTTGGTAATACCTGGATGTACACTGTATGCTGAGTAGTGAGCCTCTCTCATAATCCGATCTCGTAGCTCATCCATATTAGGTACACATATACGCTTCTCACACTTCAATACACCATCCTCCACTGTAAACTCCGTCATTTTGCCATTATGCACATCTTCCTTAAACTTCAGTAGATACTGATCCCTATCCTGAGCCACTTTAATATCATCAAGCAACAGTGATATTACCCGAAATTGGGGTATCAAAGCCTGCTTATGTTCCTGGGATCCTAAATCCAACTCCACACCCATATCTGCCAAATCCCTCATCTCTCGGATCAAGGGTCTCCTGCCAACCATAATATGAGCTAAACTGCCTATAGACTTCTGGCTCAATGCATCAGCCACTACATTAGCCTTGCACGGATGATAAAGAATTTCACAATCATAATCCTTAAGTAACTCCACCCATCTGCGTTGTCGAAGATTCAGATCCTTCTGTTGAAATATATACAGTAAACTCTTATGATCAGTATATATTTCACATTTAGCCCATACAAATAATGCCTCCAAATCTTCAATGCAAATACCACAGCTGCCATCTCCAGATCATGTGTCAGATAATTCACTTCATGCTTCTTTAATTGTCGAGAAGCATAAGCAATTACTCTCCGATTCTGCATCAATACACATCCCAATCCAACTCATGAAGCTTCATAATACATAGTAAATTTCTCTCCCTCTATTGGCAATGCTAACACTGGAGCACTCATGAGTCAAGACTTCAAACTATGAAAACTGCGCTCACACTCATCAGTCCACAGATAACGCTCCTGTTTCTGCATCAGCCTAGTCAACGGAGCTGCAATCCTAGAGAAATCTTTCACAAATCTCCGGTAATACCCTGCCATACCCAGAAAACTGCGAACTTCAGAAACACTAGTAAGCTGAGGCCAATTTGCAACTACTTCAACCTTCTGAGGATCCACTTTAATACCATCCATACAAATCACATGCCCCAGAAAACACACTTAGGTTAGAAAGAACTGACAATTAGATAGCTTATCATACAATTGATGCTCTCGAGGTGTCTGCAATATAATCCTCAAATTCTCCACATGCTCCTCCTCACTCCTACAATAGATAAGAATGCCATCAATGAATACAATAACAAGCTTATTAAAAAATGACCTGAACGCCCTGTTCATCAGATCTATAAATGCAGCTGGTGCATTGGTCAACCCGAATGGCAACACCAAGAACTCATAATGCCCATATCGGGTCCTAAAAGCAGTCTTAAGTACATCACCCTTCTTAATCTTCAACTGGTGATACCCAGACCTCAGATCAATCTTTGAAAAATGGCCAGCACCCTGCAGTTGATCAAACAAGTCATCTATCCATGGCAACGGATACTTGTTCTACACTGTCACCTTGTTCAGCTACCTATAGTCTATACATATACTCAAAAAGCCATCCTTCTTGTTTACAAACAATACCGGAGCACCCCACAGAGAACTAATCGGTTTGATGAACCCTCTTTCCAGTAACTCCTGTAACTGCACCTTCAATTCCTTCAATTCAGTTGGTGTTATTCTGTAAGGAGGAATAGATATAGGATCAGTGCCTGCATGCACCTCAATCTCCCTATCTGGGGGGAAATACTAGCAACTCCTCAAGAAACACATCAGAAAACTCCTGAATCACTGGTATTTGATAAAGATCTACAGAAGACTTCTACACATCTATCACATGAGCTAAATAGGCTAAACAGCCTTTCCTAATCATCCTCCTAGCCTGGATAACAAAAACCAAATTAACTCTGCACTCTCGTATATCTCCCTGAAACTCAAACTCTGGCTGCCCCTCAGGCTGAAACCTGACCTTCTTCTGATAATAATCAATAACTGCCCGATGCCTCGTAAGCCAATCCATACCCAAAATCACATCTAACTCTAACACTGGCAGTTCAATCAAATCAGCACGCAATATTTTATCATCAATTTCAATCACACAATCAGGATAGTAATAATCCACATCAACACTCTTACCCATCGGTGTAGCAATCACTAAAGGCACATCTAACAATTTCCTTTCCTTACTCAATTTAGGTACAAAATGAGGTGACACAAAGGAATGAGTAGCACCCGAATCAAATAAGGCATCAGTAATCTCATTCTGAATTAAGATAGTACCTGTGACCACGTTGTCTAATTTTTATACCTCCTGGATATTAACTGTAAATACTCTACCCTGACCCCTGCCTGCTGGGGCCTGACTACTACTGGGAGCATGTCCTCCTCTGCTTCTGCCTCTACCTAAAGCCTCTCTGTCCACATTCTGACTCATCTATACCGTCGGCTGAGATACCATGGTAGATGGATGCTGCTTACCCCTCAAAGGACATCTGTTAGCATAGTGACCATGCTGTCCACATCTCAGGCAGGCACCAGATTATCGCCAACACTCCCCTCCGTGCCTCCATCCACAGAAACCACAAATAGGTATACTAGGAGTCTGTGCAGCTGATCTGGAGGAATCCTGTGAATAAACAGGTGTTGACTGTACCACTGGTGGTCTTTTACTCTGAACTCTCCTCCTCTGACTACCAAATGTAGGTCGCTGATCAAATAAGGGTACTGGCTCTGCCTGCATAGGCTGGGATCTGTTCTCCCCCTCCTAATCTGTGCTCCGGGACCTCCTTTCCTCTCCTGGTCCCTCTTTGCCCTCTTTGTCTTATATTTTTCTTCCATCTGTGTAGCTTTATCGATAATTGTCGTCAGAGAAGCAAATTTTGTAGCCAATAGAGCATTATGAAGTGCAGCATATAACCCTCTCCTAAACATGCTGATCAGATTCACCTCAGTAGGAACAATATGAGTAGCATACATACTCAGCCTGATGAACTCCTCGGCATACTCCTCTACTGATCTATTACCCTACTCCAACTGCTCAAACTGAATCAGGTTACGGGTCTTCACCCCCTCAATAATGAACTCATCTATCAAACCCTGTCAAAACTCAGCCTATGAGCGTGGATGCTCACCATATAGCCTGGGCTCCATCCTTCTCGAAAACCAAGTCCAAGCCTTCCCTTTCAGTAACAATCCAACCAGCTCTACTACTCTAAGCTCAGAACAAGGTAATCTCCTAACTACCTTCTCAACCTCCTCCAGGAAATCCACTGGATCACTGCCTCTGTCGTCCCTGAACTTTGGTAGGTTTAGCTTCAGAAATCTAAACATAGACACACCACCCTCCTCAATAACTCTACGACCTCCCTATACAGTAAGCTCCCCCTGAACCCTTACTGGCTGCACAGGAGCCGATGCAACTGGTACTGCCTCTGGTGCCACAGGTGGGGGCACTGCTACTGGAATTGGTGGTGGCGGTATATTCAGACATTCCCGCCTCAAATCTGCTAAATCCCTGCATAACTCCATCAATCCTCTCATCATTTCAACTCTCCAGGGATCATCGCCCCTCTCTTTATCCTCTGTAGTCCATCGGGATCTGAACGAACCTTTTAAAACTGAGAACTCTCTGACCAAAGACTCATTAGAGGCTACCTTTGCCTCCCTAGTATCTTTGTCCTTATCGTCGAATATCTCTATAATCTGTCAAAAAAATAGGAAACACACTTAGTATAACACAGAAACACAGAATACTAACACATAATAGACAAATACAGCAAAAGACAACATAGAAATTCCTATGCTCTATGGTTTACTTAATTCTACCCTATTCTGTACTTAATCAATATTCCTTTATAATTCAGGTACTATTCATCTGTAACCCTAAGCTCTGATGTCTGTAACCTAGGGCTCTGATACCACCTCTGTCACGACCCATTTCCGGATTGCGACGGTCTTAGGATGCGAGAGATGCCAATGGCGACCAACACCCATAGAACCCAGTATCACATGCACAATCTATAACCTTCTATTAATTATTCATTTTAACTTAATTATCATTCATTCTGTTATTCTGTAATTCTTTCTGTAATCTAGTGCAATGGGCTGTAACAATCATCATCACATATCATATTAGCATTATATATCATAAACATCATTATATATATACACAGATACATGTTTTTATCCTAACTAACCCATACATACCCCATGGAGCAGCTATATTATGAACACCAAAAATTACAGAATCCAAAATAATTACATAGATCGACAGTACGCAAAAATTCGTTGGATGTCTGAAGATGGGATTCTGCAGTCTACTCTTCCCCTGAAATGGGTAAACAAAGCAAAGAGTAAGTATATAAGATACTCAGTAAATCTATATGCATCGCCAATAAATATAATGGGTAACAGATGGAACAATGATGTCAATACCTTAATGTGAACAATTTACAGAAATAATAACAGATGGTGACAGAATAGTCAATAAGTATATCATAGGCTCAGTATAATATGGAAAGACATATAAAGGGATGGACTATATGTAATCATACAGTCTCCATAGTATCAGTATGGACTATATGCGAACATATAGTCTCCAATAATATCAATATCAATAAGCATAAGACTGATAAGGTCATATGACCAAGACCATAACCCTTCCTAGCTAGGGTATCAATAATACAATGTGCACATCATCGACAGTATATTCCCTGTCACGACCCACTTTTAGGCCGTGACGGTCCTAGGGTACGGGTAGACTTAAGGTCACCGAAAACCTGTAGAACCCATGTACAGTCCATTTATCAATCATTAAATCAATATTAATTCATTAATCAATACTTAAATCCCATTTATTACTTATAAATTTTACAAAAATTTTGCCAAAGTCCCCTTTGTAATTTTAATGTTATTCCAGATCCAAAACCAGGTCTCTCAAAAATTACACAACCTGCACTAAAAATTTTATTACACTACCAATAATTTGCCAACCTTATACCTTCAACTTTACAGTTCAATAATCATACATAGCACTACTAAATCTTTTTCAAAACAAGTAAATTTCATTTTTATTATTTACCTCTGTCACTGTCTTTACCACTTTATTATCATTGACATTTTCACATTTTCAATCATTATGCATTACACATTACATTTTGAATGTCACTGTAACATTAAATATTTCACTGTTCATATATTATTATAATACTCAATCATCTAATTATACACAGTACCATGAAGCTCTAAGAATTATCACTAATGACCTTTAACAAATACAATTCTACCTCGATATACTTGACATCCCAAGTCGGAAAAGAAATTGACTTGGAATCAGCTTCCTCTAACACATCCCTATAAAAATTATAAACCACTAATTTGGTGAGTATAAAATACTTAGTGAGCATGCATACATCATTATATATGAGATATAAGTATATGGTAATAAAATATCAATGGTAAGCAATATGATATAATTTTGGAATCAATGATCAGGTAAACAATACTCGTATCATGTAAATAAAACAGATAAAGGGATGGACTATATGTAAACATATAGTCTCCAGTAGTATCAGTATGGACTATATGCGAACATACAGTCTCTAGTAGTATCAGTATCAGTAAGCATAAGGCTGATCAGACCCTATGGTCAGGACCATAGCCCTTCCCAGCTAGGGCATCAATAATACAATGCTCACATCGCCGACAGTATATTCCCATTACCCTGTCGGAGTGGTAGCTCTGTCAAATTCACATGTAAAATGGGTCAAAGGAAATCAATATCAATATCCAGTAATCATTAGGAACATTATGGTACAATGAATTTCGATCGATACGCATTAGTTAACTTGTCAATCAGTACACCAATGGCATTTCAATATCAATAGCAATCAATAAATATGGATAAATTTCAATCTTTAGGAAGATCAAAGAATGATCATCAATAACAAAGTGGTATTTAATCAAGAAGGAAACATGTTCATTGGGTCAATAAATCAAAACATGGGTATGCATAATGATGTATACATTATTTACCTCATAGAGCACTTTCTATAGCACTTTATTTATTCCTTACGTTTCCAAGTCCATTTCCTTGGTTCATTGCTCACATACTTATTGCAATACCTGTCATATTTTTTTGATATATATATATATCATTGTATGTTATTGAATTGATTGTGGATAAATTCAAGCTTTGAGAAATTCAGAATCTGTATTCAGGAAGGATTTTGTGAGATAGATTTCATGATTTTAAAGGAATAATTTGGAAAAGTGAAAAAAAAATTAAAAAATTGTAGATTTATATCTTATCTTTAGGTCTACAGAAGGGTTTTGTGAAATTTTGTGTGTATAAGGAGATATGTCTCCTCGACCAGAACCTGTCTGTTTCACGATTTTCTGCAGGAAATCTGAGAATATTTATTTTTATGGGAATGTTTGAGGCTAAATGAGCCAAAAGTGTAAACATGAGAAATGTTCCTTTATGTGTTATATTGTTGACTATAAAATTTCAAGAGAATTGGATAAATATAGCTCAGTTGAGATTGAAATTAATCAGACCTGTTCAGATGGTTTTGGGCAATAAAGTCTAGGTGAATTTAGAAATTCACCATAAATTTTGTTGATTTCCTTTTTGATTTGAATTTTTGGTTACGATGGACATCTGAGTGTCTATTTTAACTGACAAAAAGAATTGAGGAATTTGGGTGCCTGTAGCTCAATTGCAAGCTGGTTTAGTGCGGAGTGACAAGGAAGGTTTTCCAGCTCGGCAGAATAGGTAGTGCGAGGTAGTTCCTCAATTTTAAAAATATAGTGAGAGGTTGATCGAGCTGGAGAGGTAAGCATGGAATTGTAGCCCATATGTCTAAGTTAACTGGGGAAAAAGAATTAGGACATTTGGACTTCTTCATCTCTCTCGCGAGCCATTTTAATGCGAAGTGGAGATAGGCGAGGCAAGATTGGCGAAGAGGCATTGCCGAGGTGGCATATGCAAAGTGGAGATAGGCGAGGCGAGACTGGCAAAGTGGCATTGCCGAGGTGGCATATGCGAAGTGGAGATAAGCGAGGTGAGTTTAGAGAAGAGGCATTGCAGAGGTGGCATATGCGAAGTGGAGATAGGCGAGGCGAG
>CANXYC011898836.1:0-50801 GCA_948193065.1 Aleurites moluccanus
TTCCTGTTTTCAATTTTTTTGTGGAACTTGAATACTTTCAACATCATCTCTTTTTTTTTTTTTTTTTTTTTTTTTTTTTAAATTTATGAAAAAAAATAATTTAAGGATTATTTATTTTTTTTTTGTTAAAAAAAAAAAAATACAAACCACTTAAATTAATATTTTGCACACAGATAAAAAAAAAAAAAAAAAAAAAAAAAAAAAGAGATGATGTTGAAAGTATTCAAGTTCCACAAAAAAATTGAAAACAGGAACTAATTACAAAATCCAGGGTCTCAAGAACCAAAGGCAGGTTAAGATGGCTTGTAATATTTAGCTGGTACAAATGGCATTTTTGTGACCACTCCATCATAGGCTTTCCCTCGTACTACTAGTTTAACTTTGGTCCCATCCTTGTGTGATCCAGATTTCACATACCCCATGGCAATGTTCTTCTTCAGGCAAGGACTAAATCCTCCACTGGTGATTTCGCCAATGGTTTCCCCTTTCTCATTCTGAATTTCACTGTGAGATCTAGGAGGTGGACCAGAAGAGGTAAATCCTACCCGCCTGATCTTTGGACCCTCTTCAAGTTGTTTGAGTATTACCTCAGCACCAAGAAAGCCACCTTCAGCCCTTCGTCTTTTCCCTATGGCCCAAGTCAATCCAGCCTCCACAGGTGTTGTGTGTTGCTCCATATCATTTCCATATAAACACAGCCCAGCTTCAAGTCGAAGGCTGTCACGTGCACCCAACCCGGTCAGCCTTACTTTTCCTTCAGACTTTTCTAAGATTGCCTTGGCAAGATCCAAAGCATTTTCAGAAGGAACTGAGATTTCAAATCCGTCTTCACCAGTGTACCTGAAAACTCGGCAAAAAGAACAATAATCCACATTCACCAGTTAGATTTATACAAATTCAGTGAAAAAATGAAAAGGGAAAGCTAGTAAGAAGTGTGAACTGAGTACACAGTAAGTAAAAGTTCAATGTAAAAGCATAGCAAATATTGCAAGTAGGATCTCAGGGTAGGCATCAAACCTATTCTTGGTAAATATAGACACAAGTCAGAGCTGTAGATTGCAAAAACAATGTTAAAGCCTCTCACACAGTTGCACGAGGTAGATTTACTAAAAGGACTAAGCAGAAAGAAGAGAATAAAATATCATACCCTGTCCGAGTGAGAAAGCAGTGTGATCCATGGATGTCCAGCATACAGAACTCTCCAAAGTATATCTTGCTCAAATCCGATTTTGTCAGGTGTTGAAGAACAGAGGCAGCAAGAGGACCCTGCACCACAAATCAGGAAAGTTCTTTATAATGTCACTAGGGAGACGTATTTGAATAATCAAAGACAATGATTTTCTATCACTTTACAGTTGATAAACTATTTTATTCCAACAATCATAGCATTTTTTATTGAAAAAACTCCATTGCCAACTATCACGTCATAACTTCCGTTCTCTAATCATTGCAGCAACCCATCATTACTTTATGAAAATTTGTGTTTTAACAAAAACAAAATGTGAAAAAAGAAATGAAACAGATAGGAGAGACATGAGAGTAAACGGGAACATCCAAAATCAATAAAGTCAATATCAAATCTTAGTTATACTTAAAAACATATAAAAGATCCAAAACAAAATTGAAACAACTTGATGAATGGATTCACCTGAAGAGCAAGAAGAGACCTCTCATCATGGATGTGCCACGAGACATCACCACCTTTTGCTTTGAATGCTTTCATATGCTCTTCAATGTGAGCCAGATCCTTGTCCCTACATCCTGCATTCACAACTAAGTATATGTGGTCATCCTTCACCTTGGTGATCACTGAATCATCAATTGCTCCTCCCTTCTCATTTGTAAAGACAGTTAGAGTCCCAGTTCCAGGTGCAAGTCCAGCAACATCAGCAATAACAAGCTTCTCAAGAAAAGGAATACAGTTCTTTCCCTTGAGGCTCAATCCACACATATGGGAGACATCAAAGAGGCCACCATGTTGTCTACAGTTAATAGTAGAGTCCATGATCGAGTCCTTGTACTGAATGGGCATGCTCCATCCAGCAAATGGCACCATCTTCCCACCATTGGCAACATGGAAGTCATAAAGAGCAGTCTTTTTCAGATCTGCTTCAGAGGAAAAGTATCGACGAGCCACAGCCTTCTTATCGGCCTGAGAAAGATGGCGGGTGATTGATTGACCAAGTTGCCACAGACCTCCTCCTCTCATTTTGTAAGATGAATATATCTGTTAAAAACAATGCCGGAGTAAATGTTTGACGCAACTAGTATTTTAAGTCAGTAGACACAAAATCCAGAATAGCAGTAGGATTTTGATCATCAGGTGTTGATAATATAGATAAAAATGAAGAGATAAATTAAAAGAAAAGGAGGCTATCGATATGTTAAATGCATGTGAGAAAGATGGTGTACATAGAAATTGTAGACAAGTACAAGCTATAATAGAAGTGCCAATAGCATTGTTCAAGCATAGGAAGCAAAACATTAATAGTAGCAAAGGAAGCAAAACATAAACAGACCATTTGAAGGCAAAAAGCTGGTACAGTAACATAACAAGCAAGCATCTTTCTAAGTAGACAATCGTATAGAATAAAGTTATCATCAATTATTTTCAATAGCATTCTTTGCCAGTAAAATGATTTAATGTCATGACTCATTGCGCATCCAGGCATCTAATTAAAAACAAATTATAACATCTCTTTCACAAACTGCTAGCAAAACGAAAAAAAAAAAAAGAAATACTGACTAGCTCACTCAGAACATAACAATCTCAAAGCATATAATGTTATTGATCAATTCATTGAAGAAATGGGTTATCTCTAACAACAAACTGAATGTTCATTTAAGTCATCTAGATCTTCTTTCCATGCTCAGTGTCCAATCAAAGCAATCACAACATCTTGTTGTAAAAGAATAACACAATTGAAAACAGAAGAGACACTATTTTTTAAGCAGTATATAAACAACCCATAATCAAAAAGCGGAGAACAATGGCAAAGGCTTACAGGGTTTGGTGATTTGGTCGTTCAATAGATAGTAAAGCTGAGGAGAGCCCAACAGAGCATCCCTGCAACTAGTCTAGATAGAGCGATAAAATAAAGATCCAATTTTTTTTATTTTTTTATTTATGTGCTGGGCATTAAATTATATTTTTTCTATATATATTTTTAATACAAAATAGAGAGATTTTTGGTGGGTAATGTAGTGGGTGGAGGAGGGTTTATCTCTGCCAAATTAAGAAACAGCCAAGGAACGAAAACTGGGCAGTGAGTGGTATTGGACTCTGAGCAAACCAATCTCTTTTCTGTCTTTTGTGCAGATGTCACTTATATTCGCACTATCTTTCATGATGTACTCTTGGAATCCGACTATTGTCACGAGAAACAATCTAACACCAGATGATCTCTTCCGTTAATTCTTTCCGAGGTACAGTACAGATAAAGAGCGTACGATTATTAACGATGGAAATGAGAGCATGGGATTAGAGTCGCTGACGTATGGCCTCCAGTTTTTAAGTTAAAACTAGGGATGACAATGGGCGGGGCAGTTCCCCGTCCCTGCCCCGCCTTTGAAGGAAATTTTTATTTTGATTATGAAGGTAATTTAATTTTCATTTTTATTTTTGTGAAAATTTTTTCGCTTAAATTTATTTATATTTATAAAATTTATAAATAATAGCTAAAAATATAAAAAAATTTATTTAGAAAATATTAATAAATTCAAACACACAAAATATCAACAAAAAATAATTAAAATATAAATATTTTAATACATCAAAAATATTCAATAATATTTTTTAATAAAATATTAAAAATTCAGCATACATTAAATTATGAGTACTTGAATAAATTTAATTTAATAAGTATTTTCAATAAACTCTAATAATCTCATAAGAATTATTTATTGAACAAATTATTTCTTATATATATATATATATATATATATAAAAGAAATAATTAAATAAATATAATAATTAATCAAGAATAATAACGGGTCTCTATGGGGACGGGGATGGGATCCTCACGGGGTGGAAAATACACTTCCCGTCACCGCCCCATCCCCGCTAACGGGAAAAAAATATTTTTCATCTCCGTTCCCATGGGAAGACAAATCGAAAAATCTCCACCCCGTTCGAGGTAAATTTTCACAAAGAACGAAAATTTTTCATCCCATTATCATCCTTAGATGGCTGGTGAATGGTTTCCCACTTACACTAGGAAAGGCTATTGCCAGGTTCGTTTTCCAATAAACTTTGGAGTTGGTGGCTCTGGAAACAGTAAAATTAATTCTACCAATAGCCTAAATAGATTCATTATTTTTTTTTAATTTTTAATAGATTAGACTTTTTTTAATAGAAAAAAATTATTAGATGTATTAGTCGTTATTCCATCTAAAATTATTGATTTAGGTTTTTAGGTCCTCAATTTAAATTATCATTATAAATATATAGATTAGAACATATAAATAAATTTTAGTTGGAATTTTTTAACCATGTTTTTAGTAATTAATATTTTTATAAATAATATAACATATTAAAAACAATATAAAATAAGATACGACACACCAAATAAATAGATGTTTCGGATTGCAAAAATTCTTTATAATTTTTCCTATATAATTACAGTAATTATTGATTTTTAATCTTCAAATGCATAGTCCAGTCTAAACAATAAACATCATACATCCCGAGTTGCATGAGAAGAATCTAACTTGCGATTAAAACAGACTGGAGATATGCCTTAACCATCTTAGCAAATTCATAAACACATAGAAGTGAAAGAAACGGTGTCGTTTGATAAACACAAAAGCGACACCGTTGTTCTGAGGCACGACAGTGATGGGTGAGCCACGCAACGCAAAATCTGAAAATGACGAAGCTTTCAAGGTCTCCCTCACATAGGAATTCTCATGATAGCCATAAAAAATTATTTGGAAATTTCAATCCTTTTTTCGTTCGAAGTTTTAGTATCCATTTGCCAAATTCGTGGCCTTGCAACCCATTCATAAGATTCTTTTGCTTCCACTCTTTGGACTCTTTCTCTCTCATCCTATTGTTCATTGCTGGTTCTAAAATCTTCTCCCACCCACTCTAAGGAGCTCTTCTAAATCCAAATAAGGTAATTCTCTTTTTTCCTTTTATTCTATTAACTATTTCACTTAATCATAGATTAGATTTAATAACTTCTATCGTTTCTTGTACATTTTGTTTCTTTCCTCTTGAATTCATGTCGATAATCAATATCTGTTTCACTTATACTCTATTTCAATATTTTGTACTCAAAGCAATTGAATTTGATTTTTTTTTAATGATTGACAATCTAATTTTGTTAAATTTTACTGATATTAATCAGAAACTGTCGTTTGGTTATTTTGATTTTCAATTAGCAATCAAGATTATGTATTTAGCGGCTATCTTTGTGTAGATAGAAAATTAGATGCTGATAGCAACATCACTTTACTTTTTCCATTTTTTTTTTGGTTCCCCACTTTTGATATGTAGGCAGGTATTAGTGATTTTGTATGTGTATATCTTTATATATATAATGGTGTTTTGGTATTGGATTTCACACTTATGTTTCTTTGCATGATGTGTTATTTGTATTCCATTTTTGCAAAGGTAATGATAACATGGTTCAACCATGGTAATGGTCTATCTATCTGGAGGTATTAACAAGTGCCACTCCTATCCGGGCATTAACAGACTCCATGAGGCTTCTCCATGCAAGATTACCCATATCAATTCCTTGACTAATACTGCTGTTTCTCCTAGCCTTTTATGTATTCCATGTAATAATATAGTTCACAATTATTCTCTTTCTTGGAATGGACATACTCAGCTTAGGACCCATCATGTATCACAACGAGTGGCTTCAAACAGATGGCTGGTAAGTGGTGAGCAGTAGCACAGCTTCTGGGCTAAAATGATGCTTCTTTTCATTTTTGGTTGGTTGAACAATAATTTTAAATGTTACAGTGTCGATCACATGATTCTATTTCACCTGATGATGAGTATCGTTCATCTCGAAATATAGCAATCAGTTTGTTTAGGCGATACAGGAATGTCATTGACCGTGGAGGGGGTGACAACCTAAAAGTAAATTTCAGTAATTTTCTCATGTCTGTCTATACGTGATGCTTCTTTCTTGCCATTTCCAAATAACATGTTTGAGTCATGTATATCAGGAGTTCATCAGTGCAGGAGTGAATGCTTATGCTCTTGGCTGCACTGATGAAGGATTGCGAAAGGAACTTAATGCTATTAAAGAGTCTGGTGTTGAAATCGAATCAATGCAGAATTATGGAGGAAGCACCAGAGTGAAATCCAAGATTTTCTTAACGGAGGTCAGTCAGTCTGATCTAGTTTAATGTACCATTGTCATATGTTCTGATAAACTTGTTTTAAGAATGAACAAGTTGGGCCATTAAAGGCCTTTTCTCCTCAAACTTCATAATATTATCCTTAACATGTTGTCATATTGTCTTCCCTGTGTCGTTATTGTACCAATGGGTCAGCCTGTGTTTGAATACGAAAGAACTTCAAGGGGAAGGAGAATGCTGAAATTGCTTATCAAGAATTCACATGCTTTTCCTTGTTCTTTTTCAGATACAAAATGAATGTTGAGAATGATTTGTCCATAAGGTTTTTCTGTCTGCTTCTCTTATATAATTTTCCAACTTTCTGCATTCCTTTTCACTCTGTATTTAGAGTGAATCATGGCCATGAACTAGTAATTAGCCTTCATCATGAACAAAAAACATCTATCATGATTGCTATTTATTATGGAAACTTGTGATGAATAACCATATGGATTATATTCTATGGTGCAGATTGATGAGTGTATTCTGTGGACAAGCATTATATTCATCACTATCTTGTGTACGCCACAACCAACTATAGTTAGATGGTCATCTACACCTCCAGTGTCAGATAAAGTACTGCTTCAATGGAAAGGCTTTTGTGCTCTAATTGCAAATGCATATTATGTAAAGGGAATGGCATGGTAAAGCCCTCTCAGCGCTTTATTTATTAGTTGTTGGCATTATCAAGCTTGGATGTAGGTAAAGTTGGATCGTTAAGTAGAGCACTAATGTCATCATGAATTCAAATGTGAAGCTACTTTGTCTTAGTTAATATGATGTAATATGTATCTTCTAATTAATGAAATATCAGCATAACTTAATGACTTGTACAATTATTTGCTAGTGGAATAGGAAATTTTAATTTGTGAATACTGTCGATGATTAAATTACTTTTGCACTAAGATTGCTTGCTGAGTCTCTCTCACTTTCTTTTGTTTGCCAAAGGTTTCCTGTGAAGACTCTTCAACTAGAGCAAATGGCAGTTGTTGGATGCGCTGAGGAGCCATCAGTTGTTGCCAGCAGAATGCGACTAGTATTTAGCACGCTTGAGGTTAGAAAAATTCTTGCCAGTTTCACTTATTAATAATATCAGATTTATGATAATTTTGATTAACATGGTTACGTGGGGAGATCTATCACTCCTCGGGCTGAAGCCAATGCTTCAGTGGAGGAATGTAACGTCCAGGAAATCTGTGCTAGTTGCTGTTTCTTGCTGCTATCAAAGTTCAGTATTAAAATCACTTTTGGTTGTCCGTATGCTTGTGCAGGTGGTAAGCCCACAGTGGCCAAGGGTCTAGCGGTCTAGCCTCATTCTTCAATGTCAAGAAACGTCAACTTTCATAGGATCTTATTTGGACTTATTGCTGAAATTGTAAATTGGTACAGTTCTAGCAATGATCTTCATTGCAAAAATGTCCTTGTAATATTGTATGTACTTTAGTGCCCTTTTGATTGTACATGATCATGGAAAAATCTGGAGAATGTAGCTTGAAGTTTGCAGGTACTGTTTCCATTGAAATTTGCACCTGGAAATACTTTGGGTGGCAGTTGCATTGATAAAATTCTAGATCGCATATCTTACTATATGCCAAATTTCAGAAAACTGGGTATGCATATTATGCTTTGCCAGTAACAGCTGATTTCAGTTGAGCCATGTTAAAAGTGTGCCCGCAGCATATTCTATTCAACTATTTTTGCGTATAACAATGTATTGTCAGTTCGTTATTGTACATAACACCAACTTCTACAGCTAAAGAATGCAAACATATATATATATAGGGAGAGGGCAAGAATGACAATTGTAGCATTTTGAATGAATTAAAATTGCCATATCTTATGTGTTTCCACTGCAGTTACACAAATAATTCGAGATATTTGTATCAAGGCCAAAATTGGAAGTGGATGATTTACATTTAAATTGTAACAAATTTGAGGGGCAACAAATACGGCAGAGCTTTTGAGAGCCTTCCCAGCCCGCCAACAGAGCATTTGCAGTTTCTGATGTTCCCAGCTGCAAAGTCGCAAGTTGAGATTTGTGAGTTAAATATTCAAAGATATGGCGCACTCAATAGAATGTGGGTTTGAAAACTAAACTGTTAATGGGTATCGCATCTAAACTAATTTCAAGTCATAATGTGGCTGGGAAAGAAAATTCTGATTTTAAGCTGCTCTAATTCTGATCCCAAGCTTCTCTTCTTATTTTCTAAGTGGAAATTACATAGAATGAATTCCACGGCAAAATTTCATAATATGATTAGTCTAGTTTCTGGGCAATTTCATAAAGTGCGATGATACATGAATGCATTTCATATGCGAGAAGGGAAGGCAGGGAATGAGAGAAAAAAAGAAAGACATAAATTTAAAAGGTATATAAGAGCAAAATTCACCTTAACTTCCATAGCACGGAAATCTTTCCATAATCTCACATTTTGGTCATGAACTGCAAGCTCAGATTCATATAACCTTTGGGCATTTCCAAGACAATCTTTATCACCCATAGATGCAAGGTTCTCTTCCAACTAAATGCAAATTTTGTATAGAGAAAGACCTGGACGGGGCAACGCAAGAAATCTGCAATATAAAACATCCAATTTCTAAGGAGGCTCTTAAAGCCCATAATTTAACTGAATCTGAAAGTTTTCCACTGCAAAGTTTTGCTGCTAGCTTCCTTGCTTCATCTAAGCTACCTACTTGCAAGTGAAATGAAACATATTCACAAGCTAGATCCTCAGTAATGCATCTCAATGTCTCAGCTTTTTCATATATCGTCAGCAGATGAGAAATAATATCTTCAGTACGATCATGTAATTCAGAGAGTCGGTTTTCTTCTCTTTTAGGAGCAACCACATCCATAACAAACTTAGTATTTAGGTCATAGAATCAAAAGTGATCATTCAATGGTAATAAGCAACAAAAGTACCCATGTTTATTTCAATTTCACAGCAATAAAAAAAAAAGCACGAAGTTGCTTGCCAGATACCAAGAATGCATAAAATTGGGCCAAGAGAAATAGAACTAAGCAATAAATCTCAAGTGTCAAGGATTACACATAGTTATGGAGAATTGTACCTTAACTGCTTTTTGTAGTTGTGACGACATGAAACCGTCATTCAACTCCTGCGTATTTCTAGTCAGTCATTTCAAGTCTAGCAAGCCAATCCCAATATTTCGGATCTTTAGAAAAGTCTCTTTCCATATCATTCAGAATCTCCTTACGCATGTCTTCTGAATGTGCCAACTCTGTTGCTTCCAATATCTCAAAAAACCGCTTTTTCAGGCCAAAGCTAGAAGGAAGAGCTTCAATAACTCCACTATAGATAGTCTGAAGAATATTCAAACCTTGTTCTCTAAACAAATCTCTCCTGTAAAAATCAAATCTTATTTATGAACTTTCCGTCACTTCCTCAGCAACCAATCAAGAAAAGGAAAATAAAAAAATATACCTTTTTCATTCTGCCATTCCTTCGCTCTCTACCAAACTGCAAATATCGAAACCACAGCTCAATATCTCAATACAGCGAGCCAATAAATGTCCACAATTCTAGAAACCCAGCAAAATCGGAAACCGACATCTTCATTTGCTTATTACCCATATTTTCAAGATCATGCGCCACCGATTTCTTGCTGAGGCAGCGAAGCGAGTCAAGCTGAGTCTCATACTCAATGTAGGCCAAGTAATGCTGTTTCAATGGACTCGGTCGCTTTAGTATATACTCGAACTTTCGTATATGTCATCGAGCTCGTCGACCATGCGTTCTTTCCGGTACTGCACGGTGTCCGCCATTGTTGGAGTTTGGTGAGTTGAACTGTTTTACAGAGATTGATATGTCAGGGTTTAAGTCAGGAGCAAAACAGAGCGAGGGAGAAGAAACAGAAGAAAAGATAAATTTATATGTTAGGGTTTGATTATGGGGCTTCACTGGCCATGCCCATTACATTTTCTATGGGCTGTTATATCTTTAAGGCCCATTTCATTACAATAAATTTTTCTTTGGGCCTATATATGATCGAGGCCCATTTCCTTGAGGCCGTCTTCGGCAGCCCTACACCTTAAGAAATTGCAAGTGGAAACGACTTGTCATTTAATAGGAGTAGACAAATGCTTGCCTGTCGTTGACAGAGATTCTTTTAAGAACTTCCTAGCACGTCAAAAAATATTTGCTACAAATTGATCTCCAAAACGACAACCATCTGTTGTTTGTTAAACCATAAAATTAAAATTATTTAATAATCAACTTGTATAAAATAATTCCTTGTAAAATTACATCAAAAAATTATAATTTTTTTTATTATTATTTTTTTTTTTAAAAGAACACCGAATTCGGTTGAAAATTAGCAATCAAATCTGAAAGGTTAAACAAACTCAACATGGCTAGTTTGGTTTTGAAAAGGAATTATTATTGAATTTTTTTTTTTTAAATAAAAGTTAACTCTCAAGATCTTTTATATAGAGAGAGATTTAAGGTCTCAAATTCGAAATCAAATTATAATTGACACTATAAAAAGACCTTATTAATTATGTCAGGCTTTATTAGTTAAAAAACAAATTAAAATTTTTTTTCCCACACTTAAATATAATTTAATGATAAAAATATATATAATTTAAACAATAAATTTAAGTTCGATTCAAAAAATTAACATCCACGATTAATTTCATTAAAAATAATAGCTCAAACTTACATAATTGAAAAAAATCATCCACTCATACTTATCCTAATATTTTGTAGTACTATAGCTAGTTTGCAATTAGAGTGCCAAATTCAACTAGAAATGATATATGGCATGAGATCCTTAAACAAAAAACGAAAGTAAAAGAAAAAGAATAAAAATGAACCTAACAACATCCTTAAATAGAAATGAGAATTATTTATTAATATTTTGGTAAACAAATTGCAATACAATATATATTTATATGATAATATGAAGCTGATCCACATTTTGTATTCATCGCCGTGCTGAGGTTGAAATTGACAAATATATATTAAAATTAAATTAAGACAATTAGAACACATTCGATTCAATATATTTAAATTAAAATATAAATAATTAAATCAGATTAAACCGTTCTAAGTTTTAAAGGGATATAATTATGTATGTTTGGAATTGAACTATAATCTATTTCTGAAAATCGTACTTTAAATTATTTTTTATGTTTTAAAAAGTTATAATCAAGATCCTTATATGTCTAGAAAATGTGACATTAAATAACACAATTCGAGCAAAATTAAACAAAAGTCCAACGTTAAATTCGAGCTTTTGACTTTTTAACAAAAATTATACATATTTAATTTTAATTTAAGATAAAATTAAAATTTTATATTAAGGTAAAATTAACGAAATTTAACAGTAAAATTAAAAAAAGCAAAAGAATTATAGGGTTTTTATGATTAAGCTTTTGGAAGTTATATTAGTTGTGAATGGGTCAACAATCTATTAATTTATTACTCGGAATTGGGAACTAATTAATTAAGCTAATTACGATGGGTTATTATGATCAGTACAGTCTAATGTTACTGTTTGTTAGTGAGAGGTGGGCATGCATTAGTAAAACATGGTTATGCAGGTGATGGGTGGGTATCTGGAGCAAGTCTTATGAAGTGTATACCATAACCCCAATCATATAAGAAAATATGAAGTAAAAGAGGGTAGAGATGTTTTTTTATTGGAAAAAATGAATATAAAAAGTCTTATTAGTTAAAATATGTTAGCATTTATTGGTTAGTGTTTATGAAATATGAAGTAAGCAAGTATTTTTAATCTCGCATAGATATTTATAGTTTGTAGGAAAACTAAATATGGCAAACATACCAAAAAACCAGAGAAAGTTCGAGAAAGTGCAAATTAAAATGTCTTTGTATATATATAATTATGTGATAAGATTCTAACCAAGAGTAAGCTCAAGAGAAACATCATCCGCATATATTCTCTCAGCTTTCCTCACTTCCAACAATGACTCAGACGATCCTTTGGACTTCACTAATAAACACATTTTGTCAACTTCTACTCTCTGTGCTATCTCACCTATATCTTCCTGCACCCTCCCATGATCATGATTATGATCATGATCATGATTTTCTAGTGATAATGAGTACACCTTATTATCTTCTTCCTGAGAGATCAAAAAACTAATTTTAATATATACATGGAGAGATGAATTTTTTTTTTCTTATATATGTCTATTAATATATAATTACTTGGGTATTGCAGCTTTTGAGTAGATCTTTGAAGATGATATAAAAAGAATCAGGCTTCTGCTCCAATTCCTTTCTTGTTACTTGTTCATGTGGTATTGACTTACTGGTCACTCTCTTTCCATTAATCCACATCATCTCTTGCTTTTCTTTACTGCAAAATTAACCCTACATGGTTAATTAATTACCACAATATATATATATACTGATTAACAAGCATAATTAATAATTAACATTCATGAACCTTTGTGTTGGCAATGGCACGGTAGTGTTTTTAAGAGCAAACTTGCAGTTGTAGGTAGGGTTATGAACTCCATGGCCTTGATACGATAATGCATTAATATTGTTGTTTGATCCCTCGTCTTTCAACTCATGATTCTGTTGGCAACTAGTTGAGTACGAGAAATTGTTTGAATGGTAAATCCCACCTGCCTTAGTACTGTTCTTCTTCGCTGCCATAGCAGCTTCTGCAACAGAAATTTTTCATATATATTAATTACTTAATCTTTTGTAATACAAGCAAAATTGCACAATTACACCCAAATTTCTATGAAGATTATACTGTAGTTGGAGTCAATCAGTGATAAAGCTGGTATTATGAGTCTTTCACTTATCTGAATAAACTATCTACGAGATTTGAATCCTTATCAGGATATAAGAGAAAAAAAATTCACTGGTGAAGGAAGATAACTCTTAGGACTACTAGCTAGCGAGGAAAATCTTATAATGGCCGCACTGAGAAAATATTTCCTTATACAATCTTGTGTAATTAATTACTACTACCACTTCAGCTCAGATGTGATTATCATTTTATTAGCTGATAACTTTCTGACATATATATAAACAATAAAATGAATTACTTAGATTAATTTTTTCGTATATATCACAAAGAATACAAGACTAATTCTCTTTATAGATCGTTCTTATGTAAATTTTACTGTCGAGTCAATCCTTTAAATTAATTAATTACTTAAATAAATTAATAAAAGAATAAGAAAAATAATAAGTTGCATGGCGACAGTTTCTAATTAGTTGAGTGTGTCAGTTTTACATTGTGAACTAGTTTTTCTTAAGCCACTAATACTTATATATGGTTAATTCCTCTCACCATCTTTATAATGGTAATTAATATTTCAGTTCACCAGCCAAGAAATTAATGTATATTCCAAAATTAGTGAAATGCACATATATATGTAGTTTTTTATATATTTAGTTAATTCATTAATTGTTAGCTTATAATAAGGTTAAATATATAGTATACTATACCATGTATCATCTGCTCATGCTTCATGCTCCTGTACATCTGTCCATAACATACCAAAACGTTACAGAAATTCTGGAAAAAGTGTCAAATTCACACACACACATAAGAAAAGACTTGATGATAAGAACCTGAAGATGGCTCTTTACGTGAGATATAGTGAGGCCTTTCACATTCATTATCTGCAAAACCATCTTAGGGGTAGCTCCTACAATAATTCAAATCACACAAAATTAATTAATTAATTAAAAACATGGGCTTAATTAATTTTTTAGTTATATCTATATATTATCTTGTAGCGCAGAAAATTATCAGGAAATTAAATCGTTGCATCTCAGATTAAAACAATAATAATAAGAAAAAAAATGTGTAAAGATTAAAGAAATTAAACTTACGATGTTCTCCACCTAGCCTTTCAACTGCATGTATAAAGCAGTGGTGAAGATCAGGAGTCCATCGAAGGCGAGGCATTTTTGATCGAACATAAGGCCTAATAACCATGGGGGATTTCAAGCTTACTCCTAAAGGTGATTTCTTTGTAACTCTCACATCACTCGATGATTTGAAACCATAATCACAATTGTCAAGAGAAGAGGATGGAGAGTTTATTTTCTTCATTTTTTTATTTTTTTTTTTTTGTGACTATTAAGAGAGATATAATAAAAGAAATAGAGAGAGAATGTGAGAAAGAAGAGTTGGTCTTTGCTGATACAAAAGAGAATAAATACTAGAGAGACTCTTGTTGCAAAATGTTGTCCTTATGTGCAGCTTTTTCTCAACTCCATATTAAGGTCAGTTAAGTCCCTTGGAGTTTCGATTAGAAAAAGGAAAATTTGGACACGGAATTTCAGACTTTGGGTTTTGTTCAAATATGCCTTCATGATTGGTTGAAAATGTTAAAATTTTACTTGCAGTCAAAACCTTTATCATAATTTCCCCTTTCTGTAATCTCTATTTTTCTTTTGTAATGCATAGACATTTGCCCAACATATAAATTATTAGTAAACTTCATTCATTAATAATGAAATCATCTCAAATTAAATTAAGAGACTGTGAATTGAAACTCTAATTAAAATACTAAATAAATAAATAGATAACAATGAAATTTAATTAGTTAAAATAAAGAAAAGAACTAAAGTGATTATAAAATTAATTTTTTATTGAAATATGATAAATTGAGGGGTTTTTTTTTTTTTTTTCTTAAAATGAATTCTCTTTACTAATTTCGAAAGGGTCTGACAAAAATATAGTCTGAATTAACCGGGACAACATAAATATTAAACAAAAAATATAAAAAAAAATAATTAAATTGTGTTTAAATTTTTCTCTTCGTATATTGTTGATAGGGATGGTGCATATCACAATTATTCTTTGTGAGGTCATCTTTTATCAAGACAAAAAGAAAGGCTCTCAAAATAGCAAACTGAGCATATGCAAGCAACAATTCCCAGATCAAATTCCCACGCCAATTACCTAAATCAAACGTTATATATAACAAAAACAAATAATAAGATTATTAAAAAGAAAAATTAACTCAAAAACAAAGAAATTAAAATTCATATGTTCAAAAGTGCCCCTAAAAAAAAGAAAAAGAAAAAGAAAACATGGGCAAATGACCTAATCGTTTGCATGATCTAAAGGAAACATGTATACCAAGAAACCTTCTCTGCAGCCCTATGCAAATATGAAACGCCCACAGTATTCTTTTTTAAGTCATCATTATTTGTCAAGTTCCCTAATTCCTGCCTCAAAGTTTAATTACCCAATCACCAAATTTATTCTATTGACCAGTGATTAACAAGTCATTTATTAATTAATTACTTTAACAAGTTTCAAATTAGTCTAAATCTTTTGTTTTATTTTTTTATGTGTTACATCATTTATTTTTAAAGTATTTTGACCGTCAATATTTTTTTAAATGATATGACATATAAAAAAAATAAAAAATAAAAAATAAGATATAAAATAAAATAGAGAATTCAGACAAGTTAATTTGAATTTTAATGAAAGTTAAATTTATAAAAAAATATTTAATTAATTAGTTTTAACTTAACCATTCATCTTATAAAAAATGAGTTGCCACGTAAGTGATTGGTATGACACGTAGGCGTTCCAGCTATGTATGACCATTTAATATAATCTAAAATTCATTTTATATAAATGTTATTTAATTCGATCATTTGAGGCCAAAATAGCTGAAACAAGCAATAGGTTGGAGAATGCAGAAGGCGGTTTCAAATTGGGGAATATTCTTTGGATGGATTTGCAAGAAGCATGGACAAGTGTTTTCTGATCTCGTAAGCAAAGAAATGATAACACTTTGGAAAATTTTGCAAAAGCAAACTTGTCTATTTTTTAATTTTAGAGACACCCCATAATGAATATATATAAGCATGGCTTTGTTTATTTTTAATCATATAATTAAATGATATATATTTTTCATTTGCCATGCATGCAGAATTTAATCTTATTAAAGTTCTTGAATTATAAAAAATATCATTTAAAATGTAAACAAAGAATTTATATAATTAATAATAATTAATTTTGAGTTTAAGATTAAGTTGAGTTGAATTAAATTATTAAATCTGATTATTAGTTATAATTTATAAATAAAAGTTTATATATATATATATCATGAGTTAAGATTTCTTGTGCACAAATATTTTATTTATATTTATCAATCAATTTCAATTTTCTATGGTCAACATTTCTCACATTTTCTACGGTTGGGATGATCACAAAATTCTTGTGTAAGTTGACATCTCTTATGGATTGCTTTGACCTTAGCTAATATATTATTATTTGTATAAATATTCAGTTATATATAAAATAGATAAAGTTAAATAAAGTTATAGTTGTCGCAGTCACGAGAATATCGTAGCTACTATATAATTAATTATATATCCCCTAATATGTAAAGAAAGGTTTTATAAAATTTCCGACATTATAATTAATGAAGGGTACATGTTCTTTGGAAGGTTTTGTCAAAACTGAAAAAATCCTCTAATTATATGACATTCCACGCAGCGAATACTATGTTCAAGGAGTAAAATTTAAGATTTAAAGTAATTATTTATTTAATAAATTAAAATTTGTCTCAAAATAATAAAAATGATTTAAGAAAATAAAATAAAATTAAAACAGAAATCAAAAATTTAGATTCAACTAAAAATAATCTAAAAATAACTTAGATAATTGATTTTTGAGATCGAAACGATCTTATTTGGACTTATAAATAAATACAATGTAGAATTTAATTATATAAAATGAGTCCGTAATTTATTTCGGATTAAAAATAACAGTTTATTATTTTTTATCAATAAAAATCTTAAAATTACTTAGGTTTTCTTCTATCCAAAAATTACAATTTGGCTTTTTCAATGTCAATATAATGTTAAGGGTGTTTGACAACTCAATTGGACTGTTAAAAGTCATTTAATACATATAAATTTATGATTAAAATTAAAAAATTTAAATTAATTAAATTTTAGTTACAAATTTTAATATTCAATTTTAAAATGATTACTTCCAAACACTCTGGTTATCTCTTATGGTCATTAAACTCAAATAATATCAAATAAAATTAAATAATTTTTGTTTCATTTAATTCGATGATATAATTAAAACAAAAATATAATATCAAATAAAAATTAAATAATTTTAGTTTCATTTCATTCGATGATATAATTAAAATAAAAATGCATATTATGGATATGATATATAAAGCTAAGTGTTGAACAGTCCGAAATTAAAATTATATCATATAAATATAAAAAAAATATATTAAATAAATAAGAAAAAAGTATAAAATATATCATATAAAAAAGTGAATGTATAAATGTAAAAAATAAAGGAATATTTATAATATGAAAAATCATACTTTTAAAGTTTAATTAAAAAAATAAATCAATGGGTACGTCTAAGAGAAAGGTGAACATTTAACAGATCTAACAGTAATTAATTGAGGCAAGTTAAGTGTTGTAAAGAGCAAGACTTGGTCTTACAAGAATATAATCATAATTAAGGCCACAAAACACAGGCAATATCAGAGAAAGATTTAGCCAAGTTAAAAACAACTCGAAGCTCAAGTTGAGCTCGCACGTTACTAGTTAATTTCCCGCGAGGAAGGAAGAATTACTCCTTGGCCTCAGGCTATATGTATATATATATATATATGTCACACTCTCGTGACAATTTATAATCTAGAGCTAGCTAATTTAAACTTCTAAAGTGGCCTAGTATGGCGACCTCTTGCTCGGCCGCAAAGCAGAGCATTCCTTGGGATTGGTAACTCGTCTCTCCACGAATTTGCAGGGGAGTAAACTCTGAGATAGAATTGCTGCCCTAAATATTGTCTAGACCAGTTCTCGGACCGAATGTTCCACATTCCCACATTGTCCAATGCCATGTAAATTGCAGTCCATGACTTTGGATATACCTACATTCAATCAAAACCAATTAGCAAACTAGAAATGTACATTTCTACAACTTTATATCATGTTAATTTTGATCTTACCTGAGTGGTGCATCGAGCAACCGCATCCCTCAAGTTATAACGTACCCTACTTGCAGGTGTCCATTGCCCTCCATCCATTCTACTCATATCATGCACGAACTAATCATCAATATTTGTTAATGTACAGGACATATATATAAAGCAATCAAACTTGTAATCAGTGTATACATATATATAAAGCAATCAAACTTGTAATCAGTGTATCTTAGACTCCCCAGATCAATACCTATGTCAGAATATATATGTATATACAAGCATCAGGACTGATAGGCTTACCCCACAACGAAGAAGGAATGTCCATCGATGTGCCACGACTGAACTGTATCCTCCCAATTTTGGAAAACAATCTCAATGAATTCACGGAAATTAGCTGACATTACTGATGTCTGAAGGTAAGCATTTCCCCAAGTGGGGTAGCTAGGGATACTTCCCAGATAGAAAACACCAGGAATCTTGAAATAGTCTGCAAGTTTTAATGGGGTATCTGGAGGAACAAATGAGACACTATTTACAGCAAATCGCTGCTTGCGATTAATAATTGGAGCAGAGTTTGCAAGAGTTATCATGCGGCCAGCCTTGATCATTCCATAGTGATAAGAGCCTTGGGGGTTCGGCCTGGGCCCGCTTGCTGTCAGATTCCAACTGGTTTAGTTTAACAACATTATAAACCATGTGTTAGCTATAGTAAGCAGAGGCAGATATAGATTAGTGTGAGCTCTGCATATCAAATTATAAACAATGCAGTAGCCAAGTACCGTATAGATCTGGCCTGGTTGAGGGACCAATCAATCTGAGTAGTAGGACCACCTGGGATGGGACCTGAAACTCCTTTCCAAGAATTACTGTAGTGAAGAATGGCTGTAGTTGTGAGTACACGAGTGGTGAAGCGTGTGGAAACAACAATGTAGTAGTCTTGGGCTAGCTGATCAGCTGTAACCAAGACAGAGTAGGACTGCCCAAGATGGATGTCAAGGGCAGAGTAGGTATTTTGCAGTGTATGGGATCCTTCTACCTCCACTAGTTTCATTTTGTGTCCTTGAATTCTAAAGTTAATAGATGTCACAAGGCCCATATTTGATATCCTGAACCTGTATGTCTTACCTGGAAATGGCCATTCAGTACAATGAGTTATAAGTACTCACCAAGTACAAATTAAATGCTTGGAAACACAGCAATAGGAGCATGACATAAACTGCATGGAAGAGTAAATTCTGGGTTTTCATCAAGAATAAATTTTACATAAAGAGAGAAAATATTCTAAATTTTACAGTGCAAGAATCAGCAAAAAGGACAATACCTGTAACAAAATGAAAAATTAATATTCATTTATAAACACCTGGATCCACTGTGAATGTATATCCATTCCATCCACGACCGTTGATGAGAAGCCCATCAGGGAATGGAAGATCATGACCAGCATCCAATATTCTTCTCAGTTGCTACAAACAGAAGAGAATTAGGATAAGTAATCTGTAGTGAAAAATAAAGATGGCAGAAAAGACACTTAAGACTGCAAATGAAAGTAGAAAAGATACTTAAGACAGCAAATTAAAGTGCTTACATAGTGATTTCTTTTGTACCAATCTCCAGCTAGCAAAGAAAAATCCCCAGCAGGAGTAGGGAAAGGTACAGGAATACGAGGACGGCTCCAGATTCTGATGGCACCAAACCCTCCAGCAGCCTTGTGCATTCCAAGTGATGGGAAGTAGAAAAAGCTACCAATCTGGTCCTTTACTTGGAGTATGTAAGTGAAGTTTCTCCCCGGTAAGATTGGACAGTTGGTGCCATAAACTCCATCCTGCCATGAGTTCCTCCTCTGTTGTATGCCATTCCTGTTTATAACACATAGTCCATGACATTCAAATATTCAAATTCTACATCAAAAGTCATTTACTTTATTCCTTTACTTTTATCATAGACATAAGCTCAAAGGTCAATACACTATCTCATTTCCGAAGAAGCGAGAGCTGTCCAACTTCTGAATGGAAAGTAATGACAATTTTTAATTCTATTGATCCATTACAGAAGCTGATAACAATATTCTTAAGAAGATTTAATCATGTAAATGAAACTAAAATTTCATCTCATTTGATTAATCTGTGTATTGAAATAGTAAGCATTTATTTAAATCTCTATGTCTTCATGGACCTAAGGGCTACACAAACATAATTGATTTGCAAAATTGTAGTACATAACCAAAAGCCAATATAGAAAACCAGAATTTGATTAAATTATTTTAGATGAGACAAAGATTTAAGTCTAACTAGACATTATCAGACCCATCAAGACACAGATCTAATATAAAGATATAGATCTCAAGATCCAGAGATCTAGCATGTGGGTAGGAAATTAAATGGTTGTTGTCTATTGCAGAATTGGAACATTTTAATAAATTAATCTAATGTCGACTCGTCAGTTTAAAAAAAAAAAAAAGACCAACAAAAACAAAAGTGGCTGAAAAGGCAATGCATGCTTTTCTGCCTCCCCACATTTTCTATGATTTCTGTAGAAAGCAAACCTTTTATCATTTCAGTGGCTGAATTAAACAATGAATTATGTGCATTCCCATTTCCCAATGCCTTTAAAGTGTGAGTGGAATTCAATTCTTTAAGGATTAATATTTTCTCATACCCTCCTTTCAGAAATTTGCAGTATATTCTTCAACAAGGGATATTCCCTCGATACAATTCACAAAATTGACCTCCAATTGAAAAAATTTACTATATTTATGGTGATTTATGCACCAAATACTCAAGAATGTTCTGTTAGAAGCAGTGAATTAAGGTAAAGTAAAATAATAATCATACATTTCTGTTAATGGATTGTTTTTAGCAGCAGATCTGGTACAGTAGATTCAAACCCAAAATCTTTTTAGTATTTGATTAGTTACACAACAGGAAGATCCATTCCAAGAGTAGCACGTTGTTCTTTTGCAAGGAAAAATTAAAAGAAAAGACAATGGACATGATTTAAGAGCTCAACATGCAGCTCAACACTTAAAATTTGAGAGACAAACATGCAAATTAAGAATGAGGCTTAAAAAAGTAACAACCAGGAAAATCCTTGCTTCTTTACTTTCATTTTCTTACATTTTATATCCCACCAAACATAGCATGAAAATTAAATTGGAGACAGTATATAATGGAGAAAAGGAATTGTGGGTAGTAATAATTACCAAGAGATGAGGAATGGCTCTCTTAGGTAATTGAAAACGTTGATAATGAGATTATCATTTGTAACAGCATCTATTTGTGGCCCTGGAAACTGCCCATTAATCAAGATCCCCTGCAAAGCCAGTCCACCAGTAAAAGAAAAAAAAAACCAGCACTTTCTAAATTGAGAAAAGCCTAATAATCATTTGAAAAACAAGATAAAATTTTTTGTTTCCAAAATCAAGAAAAGTGCTACAAGGAAGAGAATAATATTACGAAGAAAAACAGAGCATAAATATAGTACCTGTTGCTTAACGCCAAGAGGGTATATGTCACCATACGTGACCTTCCACGTGAAGAACCTGTAAGGGTTCTCGCCATTGACATTATGAACAAGAAAGAACATGAGAACAATGAGAGAAAGAGAATAAAGAGCCCTCATTTCTTGGCAAGCTCACCCTTCTCTCTCTGTCTCTCTGTAATGATAATAACAAATTTCAATGGAACTTTTAGATCTACTTAAAAGCAGAGACTTCAATGGTGCATTATAAAGAGACCAAATGGGCCTCCATTTCTCACTATTTCACTTCCATTAACTCTAATCTTAATTTATCTCTAAAAAATCTGTTAATCGACTCTGTATTTATTTGCATTTCTGTTTTTGTTTGTGAACAAAGCTGTGTTTTGTAATGTAACTAAGCAGAGAAAGATGGTGTATTAGCCATCACTAGGTTTTGATCACATGTGTAGAATATAGTGGACTTTACTGAAGCAGTCAAATCAGCTACCGTCAATGTCAGGTGAGTCAGCATCAAAAGTTGTGTTCCTTTGGTTTTGGTGGTTCTTGATTGGATTGTATTGGATTGGAGGGGGTAAATCCTGAAACATGTGCATGTGGTAGAATTAGGAAGTGAATCAGAGTAACCCAATTGTGTATTCACGTGCAGCTGCAAAGTGCATGATAGAATACTCTGCTGGCAGATGGATTAAGACATGGATTTTCACCATTTCAATAATATGGTTAATAAATATTTAGAATCCTTTAAAGACAAGTTGCGGGGATAGCTCAGTTGGGAGAGCGTCAGACTGAAGATCTGAAGGTCGCGTGTTCGATCCACGCTCACCGCATTTTGTTTTAAATTAATAATACAAGCTTTTCTAGCAATAAAATTATTCTTACATTATTTTTAGCAAATTTGCAGAGGTTTTTGAGTGGATGGCATTGCTATAATATCAACGGGGTGACCCTGAAAGCCACGCCACTTACAATGGACTAGCAAAATCAAGAATTGGACAGTGTAAAAGAATATGTACATGTATAGAAATACTTTTGTAGATGAAGTTTAATTTTTATCTGAGATTGAGCCCATTATGGTTAAAAGTTTATATTATTACATGTTCGTTTGGTATGAGGATCATGGGCCACTGCGAGAGAAATAAGGCTCAGACCCTTGTGTTAAAGTTGTTAGGCGACTTGCCGTTCAAAAACCGCGAGTAAATGGGAAGTTGGCACAAACAAGAAACTACCAGTCTTTTATTTTGGACAATGCAAACTTTTCAAGAAAATGTGTGGGGCTTGTTTATAGAAACAAAGATTACTTCAAGATAATATAAAAGCACAAAAAGCTTTTTCTTCGGAATTTTTGATGGTTGAGTAAAATACAAACATAGGCAGTTAATGTACTCGAGAAATTTCACTGAATGATATTAACTAGAAACTCCTCTATATAGCTCAACTCGCTTAACATAACAAGACAAAAGTGTAGAGTTAAAGGTTATTTTTGGAGTAATAGAGAAGGGATTCTAACCGAATCTATTGTCAGGTTGTATATGCAGTTACTGATATACCTTAGTGTATTCGATTCTTAGGTATGAAATAATACTCATAGTATCCAACGTCCATTAATTAATACTCTTTAACTGACATATACTACCTTCTCCAACCTCTATCTTATCATTATAGAGATCAGAGAGAGAGATTTCCTGTTAAGTACTGTTATGGCAAAGAACAAATTGAGCTTGATCACCCAGGGTCCATATGTTAGTTCTTCATTTCTTTCTCTTCTGTCCAAATACAATGCAGTAATTAATAATAATAATCTGATGTTTGGTGTAGGTCTTATTGGATAATGGTTTGGTGAAACTCACAATATTGAAACCTCAAGGGTACTTAACTGGCATCAAGTATGGAGGAATTGACAATGTTTTAGATCTCAAGTCAACTGAATCTAGTAGAGGGTAACTTTCAAAATTTCACATTTCAATTCCATTGATTTTCAATTTGTCTGTGATTTAACTAATTAGATACCCCAATACTATGTAATCCTGAGTTTCCTCAGGAATCTGGAAATTATTTTAGTTTATCCAATTTGTGTGCCTTTTCGGACATGTAACACTCTTTTCTGTACAGATATTGGGATGTTAATTGGAGCTTGCCAGGAGGACAGGATAGATATCAATTGTATTCTTATATCACCTGTCTGAAGAGAATTACAGAAATAATGTTATACACTTTACATTTAACTTAAATCTTAATGATTTGATTGCATGATTCAGGCTGAATGGAGTTGTATATACTGTTATTCAAAGGAGTAATGACCGTGTTGAGGTTTCATTTAAGACTAATTATGATCCTTCAACTCCAGGCACCAAGCTACCACTTACTGTTGATATAAGGTCATATATTTGCATAATCTTTCGTGTTTTGCTTGAATAGCATGGAGTTTTTATTTTATTTTATTTTTTGGTCCTGTAGGTACATATTGAAGATTGGTGTTTCAGGATTCTACTGCTATGCAATATACGAGCGTCCTGCTGAATGTCCTGCTATTGATCTTGCTCAGACAAGGATGGTCTTTAAGTTGCGACGAGAAATGTAAATTCTGTCCTCTAAGCTATTGATTAACTAAAAGGAAGTTTTAGTTTGTGGGTTCAAACAAAAAATGCCACTTTTGGATTAACTTTATTTTATGGAATTGGAGTTAGGTTTCATTACATGGCAATCTCTGATGAGAAGCAAAGGATAATGCCAATGCCAGAGGATCTACTTCCAGGTAGAGGCAAACAGCTAATTGTGCCTGAATCAGTTCTATTGGTAAATCCAGTCAATCCTGATCTTAAAGGAGAGGTAAGTAGCTCACTATTATATGAAATAATTAATATGTTTATTTTGAACTATCAAAATAAAATAGCAAAAAGAGAAAATTGACTTTAGTATATGTGTTTAACTGCAGGTTGATGATAAATACCAGTATTCAGTAGATAATAAAGATGGAGGAGTTCATGGATGGATAAGTTCTGAGCCCATTGTTGGATTCTGGGTTATCTTTCCTAGTCACGAGTTTCGAAATGGAGGTCCTACCAAGCAAAATCTCACAGCCCATACAGGACCAGATTGCCTGGCTGTAAGATCTTCCATCCAAATCATGAACAAACATATCTCAGATTACTTTAGGACAAGTTTGTTAAACAATGTTATTAAATGATTGTGGGATAGTTTTCTGTTTCAACCCCTGAAGACAAATAAACAAGAAAAGTACTTTAAACATTCTAAATGAAGAACTCCTTTGATGCAACAGATGTTTCATGGAACTCACTATATTGGGGATGATATATTAGCTCATTTTCAAGAGGGAGAGGAATGGAGGAAGGTGTTTGGCCCCTTCTTCGTCTACCTTAATTCGATCCCGAATGTATCAAATGCATACAAGTTGTGGGAAGATGCCAAAAAGCAGGTAGAATACTTATGACATAAGTATGATATGGTTTTACGTACCATTAAGTATCAATTGAATTCAACATCAACAAAAGGCTACTATGACTTTGATTCTTGTGGAATTTTACCATTTGTTAAAAAAAAAAAAAAAAAAAAATTATTACACTCATCCCCTGCTTATGGTTTTTTTTTTAATTCTTGACTCATAGTAGAGGCTGCTAGAAGAGGCAGCATGGCCTTATGAATTTGTCTCATCGCCTTATTATCTTACTGCTAAAGAACGAGGTTCTGCTACGGGAAACCTGTTTGTCCAAGACAGGTAAATAATTCAGATCCTCAAGCAGTGAATTCAGAACTATTGAACTGATTTCATCCCTATGAGTACTACCTATTCGAATTCTATCAGACCATTGAAATGCATACTATCACCATTCCGAGGATTGACTTCTATTTATGGACAATGTGAAAATTCAACCTCAGGTTTATTTCTGGGTCTCTGATTCCTGCTAAACATGCATATGTTGGTCTGTCAAAAGCAAGAACTGCAGGAGCCTGGCAAACTGAAAGCAAGGTAAACCATAGTTTATTCATTTCAAGTACTTCATTTACAGTTGAATCTGAATATTCAGAACTTGTACATGTAGGGCTATCAATTCTGGGTGAAAACAGATAAAAAAGGAAAATTCGCCATAAGAAATATTATACCTGGAGTCTACAGACTTCATGGCTGGGTTCCAGGTTTCATCGGCAACTACCTGGACAGTGCACTTGTTACCATCTCGGCAGGTAGGTTCATATCATCAATAACAGAACTTCAAGCAGAAAGAAAATAATATGAAGAAACAATTTCAATTACTGATGATACAATCTCATATAGATAACACTGATTTTCCACAGGCTCGGAAACACAACTGGGAAATTTGACTTATGTTCCTCTCAGAGATGGTCCAACTGTGTGGGAGATCGGCTTCCCTGATCGTACAGCTATTGGCTACTATGTTCCTGATGTGAATCCTGCATATGTCAACAAGTTATTTGTCAACAGCCCTGAGAAGTAAGCAACTTGATTCCCTCATTATAATGAGTTATGTTACCAAAGAAGATCAAGCATTCCATGATTTAGATCTTCCAATCTGTATAGTTACACTCTAAATCAAGCAAGGTTATGGTCCGTGATCTGCTTAGGCTGTCAATGGTTGCTAATTAGTGTTAACTTTTGGCAAGGGTGTTAAGTAATCCCTTTATTCCATGTAACAGGTTTAGGCAATATGGACTGTGGGACAGATACACAGATATGCATCCTGAATCTGATCAAACTCTCACGATAGGCATCAATGATCCCAAAAAAGATTGGTTCTTTGCTCATGTAGACAGGTTTTTATCTTTCCTTGTATTCTAAAGTCAAACCTGTAATTGTCGTCTGATATATGTCAATGCTTGGAATTAGAATTCTTCGCCTCATTTTCTACTTTAATCTCACTGCAATCAACATTCCAATATTTGTCCAGAGGGTGGTTTATTTTCTGCTGTTCATCTCATAATTGTATTAGAACTCTGAAAATGATAATTGTCATTCTGCAGTTAAAAATCAAAATATGTTTTCTCCAATATCATTGCATTTTCTAATGTTTTTAACCTTGACAGAAGAGGGGCAAATAACAAGTACCTTCCATCAACATGGACAGTTAAATTTAAACTTGATCCAGTAATTAGTGGAACTTACAGATTAAGATTAGCAGTTGCATCTACAACCCGTTCTGATTTCAAGGTAAAGATCACAATAAATGCCTAAATTAAAATCCTCCTATATTGCTTAAAGCCTAGGCATGACCATGGTTCAGGAAAGGCTGGTTCCGATTTACAAAACATGTGAATTTGAATCGGACCCTTAAGAGACGGTTTCGTACCGGTGTAAGAACTGCCAGTTCTGAGATGGTTCCTGTTACAATTCTGGTTTAGATTCTAGTTCCGGTTTCGATATGGTTCCCAACCGGATTTATAAAAAATTAATGTATAAATTAAAATTTTGAGGCAAAAATTGGTCTTACCCTTGTTAGTATTTATAAATCTACTTGTAATTTTAAAATTTTTGGGTATAAAAAATATAGAGTAAAATAATTAATAATACTAATAGAATTATAGAATTAGAATAATTAAATGTAAATATTAAAAAAAAAATAAGAATTAAGAAATTTGAATAGTAAAGAAGTAATAAAAATAAAATAATCGAGAATTTGGATGTTAATTAAGAGATTAAGAAAAATTAATAGAAATAAAAAGAGACTGTGATAGATATAATGGATAAATTATTAATATTTATATATATTTTAATATTTTTTTTCCTAAAATACCTTAAAAACTAGAAATTTTTTACTGTTATGAAAGTTATTTTAGTAAATTTATTTTATTTATTTTGGAAGCAAATGCAGCCTGGCCACATGAAGGTTTTTTTTAGTTTGAACCGAGTTTCAGTTTGATTCAAAAATTATTAGAATCAGAACCAAATCTTATAGCCAAAGTTCGGTTCCAGTTTAAATCTTGTTCTGGGTTTGACCGCTCCAGTTGGAACCGACCTATGGTCATGCCTATTAAAGCCTAGAATATAAATCTTGCTTTCTTTATTGAACAAACATAAATATATGGTATCTTGTTTAACCAGTTATACTTTCTTTCAGGTCTATGTCAATGAAATTGATGCGGAGCATATGGTGTTCCAAGTGATGAATTTGGGGATGGATAATGCAGTTTGTCGACATGGAATTCATGGACTGTACCAGCTATTTAGCATTGATGTTTCCTCTTCATTGTTGGTAAAAGGAGACAACTCCATGTTTCTTGCACAGGCTAGGGGAGGAGATGCACTTTGTGGAATTCTCTATGATTATATAAGGCTAGAGGCTCCGGCACCTCCTGAAAACTCAGCTGGTTGCTCGGAAGAAGCATTTGATCTAAATGCAAAGGTTATTTAACTCTGTAAAAGAGCTCCTTCCATAGCAGAATTTGAGTAGGTTCTGGTTAAGTTGGCTCTTGCCAGCTCACAGTAAAAAATTTATGATCATGACTGCACCATTTTTTTTTTTTCTTTTTGAATGCTTCATGTTGAATTGATTAGCAAACAGATCAGATCTAGTTAATAAAGACAGTGAAATAATACTACTGACCATTTCTTTTACTACGAATTCATATCTGATAAGTAATTCTTTCTAGCAGAAACGGTCAATGTTCTTGCCTGTGCTGCAAGCAGAATTTTTTTTTTTCCCCCGAGTCATAAATCAAATTTAAGGATGAACAGAATAAACCTCTGAACAATGAGAAAAAAATTCTGGAAAATCTGTAAATTGATCTTAGGAATAACCAAATGGAAACTTGATTCAAGTAATTAAGGAGTTTATATCATCTCCATCCAAGGAGCTTCATGCAAAATTGGTAGCAATAAGCTTCCCAAAATGCTCTGAAAGCCTTTATATCATTTCATCTGTTGTCTGTAAAGGACCTTTGGTACCAAGCTCATCAAAATAATGATTGTATAAAATAATAATAACAAAAGAAAAAAAAAAAGTGATGTATCAGATATGCATAGCAAGCAAGCAATACATTAAACACCCACCGCATTGAAGCCTGACAAGGAGAAACAGTATATATAAAATTCAGCTAGATGAAACTAAAATGGAGATGAGCATTACATATTTTGGAATTAGATTTTCTGAAAACACCTTTGTAATCCATTTCACTGACCTTGCAAATTATAAATTACAAAACTTGCACAAAAATGGTGTTTCATTTGAGACAAAGTCATTTCATTTTTGTCAATACTGACTACATTGCAAGATACCAACGAGGCAAGAACATATACTGTGAAACAAAGCTTAGTCCATTATCCCTCTTTAGAATTATTTACACTGAGTTTCCGTTTGGAGACAAGAATTAAAATTGGAATTGAGAATTTTAATTTCAATTCTAATTCTCTATAATTAAAATTCTGTTAAAATTATAATTCTAATGTTTGTTTTATATAAAAAAAATTAAAATTAAAATTAAAATTAAATAAAAAATTAATAATAATGAAAATTTTTGTTTGAGTTGGAAGTGGTAATAGACCATCAGCCGTAGCTGTAGAGGTGGTGATGGATCGCTGACGATAATGATCTAGCAAGTCATCATCGTCAATAGTGACGGTCTGGCGAGTCATCATAACCAACAATAATCGTCAGGTGAGCCACCGTCATTAGAGGTGGCAGACCACCGTCGCAAGCAGTGATGGACCATCATCGCCGGTGGTGGCTCTGGAATTGGAGGTAGCAATGGCGATGGGAGAGAAGATTGTAGTGGTGATTATAGAATGGTAATTTTTATGAGTTGATAATGAAATTGTAAAATTGATTTTTCAGTTATATTATAATTTCATGAAATTGTAATTAGAATTCTAATTTTATTTTTAGATATTTGTTGAAATTGAAAATTTTAATTTTAATTTCAAACTCTATAAATGGAGTCTAAGATTGAAAAAATATGGCCTTGTACGAGACTATAATAAGTGGAGAATGTTTCCAGCTATGCGTCTAACATCAATGTCGTATTTCGGTGAATCATTTATGATATATTAAAACCACCAAGAGAAGTAGATCTTATCCAAAGCTTATTATTCTCAAGAAATAGAATCATTAATTTGAATTCCATATATAAAACTTTGTTTCAAAATCAAGAAACATATACTGTTTATTCTAAATTATATGATTCAATAATGGCTAATTTTACTATCTAATTATATTATTATAATAAAATCTAAAAAATTGTACTATTACATTAGAAAAGTATTAGTTAAACATTATAATAATAATAAAACTCATTAAAAAGATACTTAAATCTATTTTATGTTATGGAAAAGAAAAGGTTTTACGTACTATTTTGCTTTTATTTTAAATTTTTTGTTAAGGATATTAGAAATCCCATTTAAATATTGTCTTAAGGTCATAATTCGTTAATTTCTTAAGAGTAAATTATAATTTAGTCTCTAAATTTTAATTCGAAAAATGAAATGATCCATATATATTATGTGAAATATATGATTTAGTCCCTAATCCCACAAAGTAAAAAATTTAACGACTAAATCTTATATTTCACATAATATAGGAACCACTTCATTTTTCGAATCAAAGCTCAGAGACTAAATTATAATTTGCTGAGTTCTTAATATGATATCGGAAGCATTTATTTTATTGTATGTTTTCTTTCGTATATAAAGGCCGTAGATGTCTAATTTTGGGAGGAATTATCCCATGTAAGAAGTCCGCGACAATTCCGAAGAGTTAAAGGGTGAATTCTTCCTTGGATTAAAGCCCATTAATCTTTTAATACAGGATTTTAGGGACAGAAACTCCACACTGGGAGGCTGTGGATCTTTTGACCCACTGCGAGTGGGAAGGCCTTGAGTTTTATCAATTAGATCAGGTGCTTGTGCTTGAGAATGGCCATGTCTTAGGTTCTAAATTAAATGTGCTTATTAGCTTAATAGGAATTTAGCAAAAATATAATATTATGCTCTTAAACCCATTCTCATTTCGCTATCTAATTATATGATTTTGCAGTTGCTGTTAAAAAATATCAATTTAGACATATTGTTTATATTATTAGTATTATTATTATTAGAACAGAAATGAACAAGATATGAATATTGGTCATGTTGATATTATTGTTGAATGGTTGTAAAACTTTGATTATTAAGAAATTTCTGTTTTTATTTCTACCAATATTTCATATAACATGTGCAATTAAACTATGCTCTATGCTCATCTCATTTAGAGTGTACAACATTGTCTTTTGAAACTAATTTAAAATGATTGAGAAATTCAGAATACTTAAAATCTTATTTTATCATAAATCTATAATGAAGACTTAAATTATTGCATGTTGTGGGACAAAATACAATATTTACCCCCATCAAAAGCTTCCACTACCCATTATTAAACCAAAACTTTACAAAAAATAACATTTCACCTAGTGATACTGCAGTTGTCTCGAACTGTGAGTGAGGTTTCAAGTTCGAATCTCCAGTCGAAACTAAATGTACCCAGAAAAAATAACCAAAACTTTGCACAGTAATTGCTAATCATAAATGAATTTAACACTTAATAATAACAGCAATATACTTCAAAAAATTGTTTTATCTTTTCCATGTTAACACCACGGCACAAAAGGCATGTATAAAAAAATTGAGAAAATTACAGCCAAGAAAGCACTTAAACCCTTACTGATTGTGATTATTCTACTGCTTTTGAAGCAGATTAACCTTAAACTATTTGCTGCACCACTTGATACAGTTGTGTTCGTAACTGTCCTTGTTTTATTGCTTATTTTCTTACTGCACCCAAAAAGTGAGATCACCATTAATTAAAAAAACATAAAATGCAAGTTGCTATGCTTAAGCAATGATTTTATACTTTGTATCTTTTGACAACTATGTAGAGAAAAGGGAATGTGAAGAACCCAAAAAAGAAAAAAAGTAACTAACAAGTGTGATAAATTTGTCAAACAATTAGATTGTCTTACCTTCCAGGAAAAATACAGCTACCATGACCTGAAAATATTACCAACAAGGAGAAGAACATGTGCATCAGATTTTTTAAAAGTAGCTTCGTACTTTTTTTTTTTTTTTTTTTTTTGCAGCAGAGAGGAAAAAAAAAACAAACAGAAAGACCCCATTTTGCCTCAAGGCACCTTTAGATAGATACAAGGCAATAATGGAAGTCACCTGTAAGAATTTAAGGGACAAGATCATTTTCTAAGGCAATCTAATCTTATACATGAAACATGACATGAACTAATGACGCTGTCTTAGTTCAAGGGGCTCCTTACTTAAACCAGTGTCCAAATTGAAATCATGATTTTTCTTACTGGAACCAAAAATGTTTTATTCTATGGCCTTTTCTACACTCCAATCACTCAAGAGGCCATGTGCATATGTCAGGTAGGAATCACACACCATCCCCTATTGAAGTCATCTTTGTCCTTATGAGTATGCCACGAAGATTACGATTAAAGGGTGCCACTATTCCCATTAGGATTGTAGGATTAGGCAATTTGAACATTTTATAAATTCAATCATATCACTCTAAGGCATCTTTCAACAGTTTAATAGATATGGGAAAAAAATAAATAAATAAATAAGCAAACTATCTCAGTTAACAACATTTCCTTTCCCATTAGTGTCCTGCTTTTGAAGTGTTAGCCAAAATGGATTTTAAACTAGCACCCACTAGATCTTATTTTGCATCCTAAACGGTCGTATCAAAATCCTTCCCTTTTTTAGAAAAGCTTACTACTAATTGTAGATGCAAGAACTTAATTCCATATCTCAATTTCATTAAAATCCAATGAAATATAAACACCTACACCTTCAATTAAAAAATCCAAAAAATAAAAAAAAATAAAAGAAATGCAAGAAAGTGAACAAACTTACTTGGGTCAGTGGTGGTGATCATGGCCACACCCTTGAAATCACAAGACCCAGGAGTCTTCCCTTCCTTCTGGTAATAGCTATCAAATGCATAAGAGGCATGGTTCTCCACATTGTTGGGCTGATAACAACCTTCCCCTGGCTGTATCTCACTGCAATTAGTCCTTCCAGGTCCACATGCCCAATCCAATGCTGCCTGCAATGTTCTTGAATCAACACCATCCATAGCAATACAATATGTTTGGTTTGTTGTATCATTAGCTAAAAAAGTCCCACTTCCATAAACATGAAGCAAATAAACTGGTGTTGCATTCCCATAAAACAATCCCCAATTTGCCTCTGATACAGGTGGTGACCTCAAATCCTCATTGAACAATTCATATAAATACACACTTGAAGTGACTTCTGGGTGAAAAGGAGTCCCACTACGATCAAGGACATGCTTAATCAAGTTAGAATTATATGTATCTGCATTGTCAATAGTAGCATAAGGCTCCTTTGAATCACCCTTTGACGGCCAACCAGTCTCAGTGACAAGAACCACAACATCAGTAACATTCAAATTCTTCATAGAAAAATAAGCAGCATCAATCATAGCATCAAGCACATTATTATAATGCAACAAAGTATTGGGATCAACCATTTCTTTAGATGGTGTCAAGGGCTTAAACAAAGAATTATCAAGAGGTACGACTCCTTTATTTTGCATAAACACATAGTAAGGATAAAGATTCATCATCAATGGAGACCCGGTTTTCGACAAAAATTGAAGCAGAGGAAGCATAACAGAGCTCCAACTCTGGTTAAAGAAAGACTGAGAAGGGGGAAATGGATCAAGAATTATAGAAGCTGCATGTGGAGTTGAAATCTTGATCTGGGTATGCAAATTTGCAGCAACTAAAGCACTATAAAGTGATTCTATAGCTGGCATAAGCAAAGGAGCTGAAGAAGGTACAGTTGTTAACACTTCATCACCTACAGCAATTGCAGTAATTAAAGTCTCTGGATAATAAGCGACAACATTGCGCCCAATCCAGGAAGCGGCTGTAGTATTGGAGGACCCAATTGCAAGAAGCTGATTATTGGGGACGCTAATAATAGTCCGGATCTTGGTTTTAGCCAGGGCTTTGAGGATATCAGGGTCCGCATCATATAATCGGATATGGGTTATCTTTTGAGCTTGAAGAAACGAAATGAGGTCTGTCACTGACAAAATATTGGACACATCTGTGCCTATGTTAAAACCCACAAATGGTTCACTGTCTCGGTCTTGCTTTTGCTGCTTGATTTGTGTCACTGCTACTGGTAATGATTTAGCTGCAAATTTGCAGAAGAAGATGTCAAATAAAGTGTGACTCCTGATTGATGTAGCAAGTTCAAAAGTAGTAATACCTTGTGAAAATCTGCTAATTGCAATGGAAATGAAAAAGAAAATGGAGATGTTGAGGACACTGAACTTAGAGTTTGCCATTGTTGAAGAGGAGCTTGAACTTTAATTCTTCATCCTCTGTTTCTGGTTCAGCTACAGATTCTTGCATTATCTTCTGGAATTAATTGTATTATTATTTTTTTAAAGAAAATTAAATCTTTTCTTGAATTTCTGGGTGGGTTTGATTTGGGGTTTTTGCGTGTTGACTCAATATATCTAACAGCTTCAAGAACAAGGGTGAGCACATCAAATCCAAAGACTACTTTTAACATGTAAGAGTGTGGTTCGTAGACTGTCTAAAACTGTGAAATTAAAAGCTCTTTAGCTTTGATAGTGCAGCTGCCGCGGGGAACTTGAATTCTCAAAATTAACCTTATGAACCGACAAGCTCTTTTGTCTGTACTCTACGTGACCAGCGAGGCAAAAAGCTAAAATCTAATATAAATATGGGACCATTATGGTAATTTCATATGAATGACATGGCTTTTTCTGGACCTTTGAGATGGTTCTTGAACTCAGTCGGTCACAGCCTGGCATGTCCAGATATCGACGTTAACTCTGCAATTCAAAAGTTTTTCCCAGCCTCTCCCATTTTGGACATTTCATCATCTCTCTTTAAAAAAAATAAAATAAAAAATAACAAATCATTTTAGTTATCATTCCTTTCTCAATTTTTGTTCTGTTTTCTTTTTGTTCTTGTCAAGTTTTTTTCTCCCCCATTATATAAATGTCATATAAAATAATTATTTTTATTCCTTAATTATAATATATATTTTAATTTATGAAAAAAAAATTATAAATAAAATGAATTGGGTCTTTAAAAAATTTAATAGGTATTTTGAGAATTCAAAACTCATTAACACTACAACACATATGGGCTGTTTGGTTGGCCAACTAAACACCTCTAATTGCCGATTGCCAATATGCGCATCGTCAATTGGAAAAATTTATAATATTTGGTTGGCCAACTAAAAACTCCGATTATGATAAAATTTCTCTTTAATCGACAAATTTCATAAGCAGCTATAAGCTGCTTTTAGCGATTGGGGATTTGACAATCGCACTTTTATACCAATCGCACATTTAGTCATCGCTCTACCAAATACCCCATAATATTTTTAATTGTTGTTGAATAATGGATTTTAAAAAATCAAATTAAAATTTTTAATGAGCTGAAAATAGTAATTTATTTGTTAAAAATGGAATTTTTAAAATTTCAATTTAATAATTAGATTATTAAACATCTTCTTGATATTTTTTAAATTTAAATTCAATCTATAAATAGGTCTAATGAAGAATTGAGTTTAATTTTAATTAACTTTTGTATTAGTAGATAGAATTTGAGATTTTATCTACAAAATATTGATGAAATTATTAAGTAAAATGAGATTAGAAAAAAAAAAAAAAGAGTTGATTATATTTTCACTGTATCTCTTTGACTATTTATAATTCATATAATAAGTACATCATTGAAGTTGATAATATACTCTAACATGGAAGTATTTTTTAATATTAATATATAACTAATAAATTAATAATTGAAAAGTATGAAACATTTGCATCTGTCAATTGCACCAACCATTTAAAATTATTTGTCTGTCATTTTAAAACCATCACCTAATAATCTTAAAGGAAACATTAACCTTTAGTACTACAAACCTAGAAATCGTAATTTTAATCCGATTCACGAATATTTAATTCAATTCGATTTAAATAAGACAGATAATATTCAATTAATTTAATAAATAGGACTGAGTGAATTTTTTATTTTATACTCGTGATTGGTTCGGATCGGATTCGGATAATAGCAATACTTACTCCAAATTCGATTCGATTATATATATATAGTTATTTTTTATATGAAATATAAATTATATTATATGAATATTTGAAAAAATATATATATATAATAAAAAATATAAATATAAATGAATATATTCATTCCGCATTGCCTCGTCCCGTTCCACCTCAACTCAAATCGAGGCTGGTAACGGGGCAAATATTTTATTATTAAACGGATCGGATTTAAATTTTGTGAAATTCATCATAAATCCAACATGTTGACATTCCTATACATACTTTCTATTGATGGGCAAGAAGCAATACCACACCCTTTACTTAGTATGGGGTGGAAGTTAAATCGATCAAATCGAAATAAATATATCAAATTAAATTAAAATCGATGATTTTATATCTATTTGATTTTATATTAATTTGAAAAATAAAATAAATCAATGGTTCGGTTTAATTTGTAATTGAGCATTTTTCTCAATTTCAAATTAAATCGAACTGAAATTATATATATAATGATTTTTATTATTATTATAATTAAATTTATTTTATTTTATTTTATTTTATATACACCTACATATTTTTTATTAATTTAATATTAATTTAAAATAATAAAAAATATCATTTATGAAAATTAACTAAAAATAAATAAATAAAATATAATTCTTAAAAAAAATATAAGTTTTGAATATATTAATTAATAAAATAAGTAAATTTTTATTGTCTGTTGTATTATTTTTGAATTTGTTTAAATTTATAATAAAACAGTGATGATTTATAAAAAAATTTAATTTAATTAAAAGCTATCAAATAAAATTAAATCCATAATTTAATTATATTGATAATTTAGTTTGATTTAATAATTTTTTAAATTAAAAAGATTAATTTGAATTGATAAAAAAAATTTCATATCCATGAAATCAAACCGATACCACGACTTCACAAATCATGATTTAAATTGGATTGGCGAAACAGAAGTTTTCGATTTCCAATTTGAAAGCATAAACAATGAAAATATAAAAGACAGTGCCAACCAAAAGAAGGCCCAAAAGCAATGGTAGAAACAGTGTTGCTGCAGTGTATCAAACAAAACAGACAGCGTAGCCATCGTACCATAATCAACAGGCTTCGTCACAAGCATAATAGAAAACAACAACAACTGCATTCCATTCACATGTGGGTCACTAACCAGCCTTTTCTTTTATATATATATATAGAATTTAACGTTCTCTATTATATTCATTATTTTGCCCAAATTTAAGTAAAAAAAAAACCATCTTTTTTATTATATCTTTAGGTATTAGGCTTTTATGATGATAATAATTTGTGGAAGCATAATAATTATCTCCTCAATAGTGAAAGGTTTTACTTTCAGAAAAGCATAAAGATTTTAAAAGTTGGCTTTTTTTCTTTTCATTTTTCTCTATACTTCGAGTAGAATGAGCAGAATGTAAAATGCTGTTCCACCACCAAAGGAGTTGTTGCTCAACTACATATCTGTAATTATAAAGAACTTTATGAAAAAAAAATTATGCTTAATACATGGGTTGCTCATGGGCTATGTACTTGTTTTGATTGCTTAAGACAAAGGAAATTTGCTTTTCACCCTGTAAATAAACATCAGAATCCTAAAAAATTTTAAATTGGAATCCTAGGAGAGCTCATTTTTTTTTCTTGCCTGTGTCACGTATGCAATTGAGCAATGGTTATAGAAAATCCAACATCTTTTTGTTTTACAGTAACATGCTACCATGAACCAACTTTCACGCACTGTATTAACTCCATTTCCCTGGATTTTGAAACATTAGATAATGGATCTTCAGGGAAAGGTTTTGGGTTCCAATTAAAAGCATATATTTCTAGCCTTTCTAATTTGTCAAGTCAGATTTCACCTTTTCTTTTCTTTTGTTTTTTTCATTTTGGTTGTTTTTAGTAAGAGCTAGCACATAAATCTTGTTTTGCTAATATTTCAAATGCACATTTCACCTTTTCAAATTCTTGATTGATGCAATATAATGTTATAAGAAAATTACTTTAATCCATATAAAACAATGAATGATTAAAAAAATTAAATTATTAAAATTTTACTTCTAAATTATAAGTATATACTATGCATGAATGAAATATCAGTTATATAATGTAATTTATATTCTTTGGGGAAGATATCTAATTAGAATCTTCTCCCATAAAGTTAGGGTTGCAATCTACTTAAAATAAATATAATGTTTCACAAAAAATTTCATATTTCTTCTAATATTAATCATTAAGATTGCGGTTTTTGTAAAAGTAATCTAATCCTTCAAAACTCTTGGAAAAAGAAAAATGTAGTTTAACCACCATATATACAGTTGATCAACTGCCTATAGAGCCAACTTTGGTCAAGCCTAAATAAAAAAAAAATTCTCAAGGGACCCAATAAGAAGTATAATGCATTGGGTTAATGTAAATAACAATTCCAATATGTGTTCAGACAGTCAATTGTAGTCTATATTTTTTTAATAGAAAATGGGAAATGCATGTGCTTTATAGCATGTTAAGAGGCATATGTTTCTTGGGTCAATCATAACATGTAATTCCTATAAATTGGAATCCAAAGAGAGTTCAATATTCCTCTTGTTTAGCTCACAACATGAAAAGATAGCACCGAAAAGAAAATGATAGGTACACCAAAGAGCAACAGCAGAACTTGCCCTTAGTTACCTTTGAGAATCACTCGAGTTGGCTTATAGGCTATAATCAGTAGCCTATCTTTATATTTTTCTTAATACATGTTATTTTAGTGTCATGCTTAAGCAAAATAATGATTTTTTTTACTACATTTTATTATAGTCTTCTAATCATTTTTTGGGAACTTGGTGTTCAGTTCAAGCGCTTGTTTTTGTTAAGGCTTTTTGGAATATTTTCTTGTTTAAGTTTGTTTGCTGGTACTTGTTTGAAATTTAAATCTAAAGACAAACACAGGCAAATAGACAAAAGAAGAAAATAAAATTTCATTTTTTGGCAAGCTATTTATACAAAGCTAATAATTCTAGCTAAATTAGGAAAAACAAATTACAGAATATAAATTAATACTCGATAAATTAATAATATTTATTATATAATAATTTTTTACTGTTTTCATTTGAATTGATAAGTTAAATTAATAATTTAAATAAATTAATAAGATAATATTTTTTAAAATATTTTTATATAATTATATGGTCTCATTTATATTATAAATTAATAATTAATTAATATTATACATATAATTGATTATTATATGTATTTTATTAAAATATGATTCTAAAGCAACCTAAAAATTTGGCTCAATAATATAAAACTTGTTGAATTTCTAAATAAGAATGATTTATAACGAGAGATCTCGTATTTAAATTATCACTATATTATATTTTTTTGAGTTAACGCTAAACACAAAATAAACGTAGTAATTAATTTATAGCATTTGTGATATAAGAACATTTCGTGGCTCGAGCAGAAACTGATATTATAAGATATGTAATATAAAGATACTTCATAAATTAAAAAAAAAATAAATTATAACTCTAAAATATTTTAAATTTTAAATAATTATATCTACATAATTTATATTCAAATCATCTGTTCAATTTATTTAGTTTATATTTAATCACATAATTTTTTATTTTATTTTAATAAATTTTTATTTAATTATTATATATATTTTTACCATTTCAATTAATATTTAATTATATATTTTTTTTAATTTATTTAATTCATATTAAATTAATTATAATATTAATAAAATATAATTTATTTTTACTTAATTAAATATATATTTATTAAATTATAAATATTTTTTTAAATTATTAATTTATCGATTAATTTTCAAATACAATAAAATATTTCAAAAGGCCATACATTAATAAATTGTCTTGCCATAACTAATGTTGTTTGTTTTGAGGTAGGAATTAAGAAGAAAGGGGGTGGAAGTGGCAAGTTATGAAGAGAAAGTTCGTTAACTTGTTATTTGAGAAATAGTTTAATTTAAAAGAGAATGGTAGGAAAGGGTAATTGCTCTAGATTTTCTACATCTTAAATTGCAGAGTAAAAATGGGTAAAAAAATGAATTAAGGTATGCATTTTAATTGTTTTATTATGAAACAAAAATATTTATATAAATGAAATACCTTGCTTGAATGAAACTTTCTCACCTTCCGCATAAAAGGACTCTTAAGAGGTTGATCAATCGGAACACAAGTCTGCATGTACAAACAACCATCTCCCCCTCAAAACACCAAGCCAAAAATTGATGGCACAATAAATTATTCCAAGGAACCTTAAATTGGGACAAAATTTGATACAATGACTCTACTTCTCATTTCAACGTAGAAGTGACTTTAAACAAACAATCTATTGGAACCAAATTAAGAATTCTGGCCTAAAACAGACTAATACACAACTTGAAAAAAATATATATATACCAACACTATACAAAAAGGACCAAGGTAGATTATGTATTGCATGGCTGCCAGTGCTGGAAGAAGCAAACAACTAAGTTTAGCTTAAGGTTGGGGATTGATACCTCCACCATTATTCCATTTGTCCTTGTGGTTTGAACTTTCCTTGTATCAATGAATGCCATTAATTCACGAGGATAAAGGAACCTTGGACTTCATGCTCAACTAATTCAACCAGCTATTTCTCTAATGATCATTCATTCCCATCAACGGAGAGCATTCACGAATGTCATCAAGGAATCAACATCCCTTTTCTCTGAGGGATACTTGATTGGCCGAGAAGAGTGTTTGGGGAAGAACAGGATTGTTGGAAAGCTGCCCAGCTGTAATTCTTGCTTGGCAAACTCCTTCTGATCGCCATCTGCCCTGAACTTCCCCACCTTCACTCCACTCCCTGCCAACTTATTAGCCAATTCAAGATAGGAGTTTTCCATCCCCTGGCAGAATTGGCACCATGGAGCATAGAGAACAACAATCCATGGTTCCTTTCGGTTCTCCAAGCTTAACAAATTCTCTATTCCAGCCCGACTCAAGTTAACCAAATTCTGTGAGTTGAAAATATCAGCAACTGTGGCAGCTCCATTTGAATGAGTAGCCCCATTTCCATTGCTATTAAGATGGACTAGATCATCCTGTTTCAGATTTCCTTTGTGAAGGCCACATTCCTTAGCCTTGGCATCCTCCCACCACCATCTTCCTTCTCTCTCATGTTGGCCTGGAAGAACTGGCCTTGTGCAAGGCTCACAACCAACCGAGACGTATCCTTGTGAATGCAATGAGTTCACAGGCACATCCATGGTTCGAAGGAAGTTCCATATATCTCGGCCATCTACATTTGCCACCGGGTTCCACTTGATCAAACTGCCAACCCCACCATCCATTCCCTCAAAAACTGGGTCCACCTGGACAATAGGAATTTCAGATCGAGTTCCGGGAGACTGATCTTTCCTTTGGCCAGTGATCCAGGCACGTAGTCCCTTAAGAGCCCTCCTCAGGGGTCTCACCTTTCTCACACGGCAGCACTCCTGGTGCCCATCCTCATAGAAAGAGAACAGGCCCTTGCTCCTAACCAATGCCTGAACTTCAACTGCATCGGGAAACATGTATTCTATGTGGATGTCATAGTGCTTCTCAACTGTGTCAAAGAACTTGTATGTCTCCGGATTCAACCTCCCAGTGTCAAGGCTGAACACCCTAAATGGTCTCCCTGTTAGCTTTGCATACTCGATCAATGCAACATCTTCAGCACCACTGCAAATGAATGGGATACTTGTTACTAAAATGATTACATTTCCAATGAAAATATTGACGACTACTAAATTTATGCAAAATTTAATGCTTAACAAACTAAAATGAAACTCCAGAACATAACTAGAGCCGTCAATTTCACAGTATTTTTATCATATTACGAATCTGTCACACATGTATGAATGATTCAATTCAAATGATTTTCTTCGTATTCTATTTAATTATAGGCTAGTACTTATCTTGAAATTTGAAACGGACTTGGAAATTACGTGAGAGTGTTATAAGAGTATAAATATCTTTACACCGGACAAAACAATGATCAATATTCATAACAAAATTTTAAAATTGCTGCTTGTAATTGGTTTGGTGCATAAAAAAAATCAATTAAACCAAAAATAACTTACAATTTTCATGTAAAGATTTAATTATGGTGTCATACCATGATAAATCATAGGCCTGATAAATGGTTTGACTCGGTCAAAGGGCCAGCACTGTAATAATCTTTACAATCTAATGGCATATTTGAAATTGTTCTCTCAATTTCCACCATTAATTAATTGGACAATTACAGGAATCCACCATATGCAAGGAATATCCATCACAAAAATAGCTTAAACTTCACAATCTACAACTGCCACTAACAAATTAAAAAATTTTACAATTTAAACTCAATTACAGCTAAATTATTTACCTGAAGGCAATAGCAATATCATTTCCAAACTTCTCAAGCGCCTTATCCATAATCTCCAAGGGAGAAGACTTCTCAAGCTCCTTGGCCAACTGCTCATAGTCTTCCACCTCTATGTTCTCCGCCACCTCTGCTAATTCCAACAGAAAATCCAACTCAGTTAAACTACTTCATTTCTTTCTTTCTTTTTTAAGTAAGCACCTGATTAATTCTAAGCAAATAAATAAAACTCACCAGGCTGAGCGATAGTTGCAGCGAGAGGAACAATCGAGTCATTCCGTTTGGACTCTGCACTTACAGGCTTAACCGCGCACCGTCTTTGAGATAGATTCAAAGCCGGCGGCCGATCTAACAACCGAAATGAACCGATTTGCGAAGCTGAAAACCAAAATCACAAACTCATCGTTAACAACATCTTCAAAACTGAAAAAATGTATACATCAAAATTCAGAGAAAAACATTAAACATACCTTTGAGCTCAGAAGGAGTTGAGCGGGAATAACATGAAGCAGAAATAGCAGTTGCAGAAGACGAAGAAGAAGCAACACTGAAAGCCATTGAAAAATTTAGCAATTTGAATTTTCTGAGTGAAACAAAATTTAATTTCTATTTTGTTGATTTTGTAGTATGCGAGTTCGGCTAGAGAGAAAATGGAAGGATGTTAAATAAGGACCAAATAAATAGCTCCTTTCCAGGTTCATTGAACCTGGAAGCATTTTCGATTAGTGAGACTTCCGTATTGTTATGCTTACGTGGCTTGTGGTGATTGGTTAAACCTTTCTTTCATGGACTCACTGCTTTCGTCACATGTTGTGCGGAAAGAGACGCACTGCGAAGCAACCTAGAGCCTGCCTCCTCCTCCTCCTCCTCCTCAATTTCTCTATTTTTCTTTTTCTTTTTTTTTTCTTTTTTTATTCTTTGTAAAATTAATATATATTATATAATTTTAAAAAATTTATATGATACCTAAATTTAGATGATATATTTATTTTCCCTTAATTCGGATTATCCAATAACAAGGATTGTTAATCATTGATTTTTTTTATTAAAGCTTCTATTAGAGTCCGAATTTATTAATGTTTTTAACACTTAGTAGATGGTTAAGCTTATGTTTAATTGGTGAAGCATAATTTTTAATATTTTGATTTTTTTTTTTTATGTATGAGACACATACATAGAAATGTATTTAAAAAATATATTTTATCAAAGAAAAAGTTAATTATTTTCAAAGAATAAAAAAAAAATTTAGAAACACATTGAAATAAATGAACCTTAAAAATAAATATACAAAACATACTTAAAATTAATTTAATAGTTATTTTAAGTTTTAACTGTTATTAATGACTGCTATAATTTACACTTTTTAAATTTTTCAAAGAAAAATTATATTACTGGTATTTAAAATTTTTAAATTTATTATTTTGATGTTTGGATAATTTTTTTTTATTTTATGAATTTCTTAAAAAAAATTTTATAAAATAAATTTTTTAATTTTTAAAAATAATAACATATAAATATTTCTAGTTATTTATAGATTATTAAAAAACAAACTACGTATTAAATGAACTCACACACCGCATTATTTCTCAGTTAATAATAGACATTTGTTAATTGAAAATATTAGAACATGTGGCTAGTAATTTTTTTATATATGGATCCATTTAAATCATAGTCAACACTTTAATGATTGATAAGCGACTGAAAAATATTTATATAATTATATATTTTTTCAAATATAATTAGAGGGTGTTTGGTAGAGCGATAGCTAAATATATGATTGGTATAAAAATGTGATTGTCAAATCGTCAATCGCTAAAAATAATTTATAGTTATTTATGAAATTTGCCGATAAAAAAAAAAATTATCATAATTAAAATTTTTTGTTGACCAATTAAATAACATAATTTTTTTCAATCGGCGACCCGCATATTGACAATTGATAATTAGAAGTATTCAGTGACCAACCAAACAGTCTCTTAGTAATGGGCAACAATATATTAAGACTCAAATTTTAGATTTTATTACTTAAAAAAAATTAATATCATTTTAAGGTGAAGTAGGTTAAGTAAGATAGATATTTGGGGTTCTTGAAAAAGAGAGATGGAATTATCTTAGACATTTGTTATTATTTAAGGGGAGAAATGGATATCCAATTAGAGGCTCTAATCATTCAACTCTTTTGAACCTCACTTCCTTTTATGGTATTCTGAACATAGTTAATATATGTGGACATAACTAAATTATCTTTTATATCAAATAAAACAATTAAGAAGAAGCATCAAATGGAAGATTCTATACCCTTTGCTAAAACCACAATATCCAAACTCCCATGTTCTCTTATATTATTAGCTGGCATTTTCACATTTGTATATATGGGAATATGAACTATTAAATCTAATTTTTTTTTATTTTTTTTATGTATCATATGGATGTATTCTATGTTTCATTAATGTGCTAAATGGCAAGAATAGTTAATGGATTGGGACTTCGAAAATTTTGTTAGCTATTGTTTAAATTTAAGGCTAGTAACTATTATAGCTATTTTTGTTAAATTAATCTGTTTTAAAATATAATTATTACATTAATTAATGACTTGTAAAAAGCACAGGTCTCCCATAAACCAAAACTAGTGTGACTTTTCTTTTGGGTCAGTTATTTATTGAGGTGGAATCACATATTTATTTATTATATTTAATTTGAAATTACTCGTTATTATAAATTTTAATAATAAAAAAATTATTTATTTTTAAATAAAATTTTTAATTTTTAATATTTAGAAAATTTTTATTCATTTATAAGTTGTATTGGGCTCGTACTTGATATCAGATAATTTATAAAAAAAAAATGAAGTTGAAGTCATTTTGCATGCAACTAGGCCGCCATAAAACGACAACGTAAAATATAAGATCGCCCCCACATAGAAAGTGATGGCTGGAGGCTGGCGGGCCGGTAATTATTTGTATTTAATAAAAAAGAGATTCATAAGACTATGAATATTAGTCAATATATATGCAAGTGGTAGTCTTCTTTCTTATTTTATTTTATGTTTTTGTTAATGGATCCTTCAAAGGACCTTCCCACTAAAATAGATTCCACAAAGGAGAAGTGAGGTCCATATATAAATATTAAATCAACAATATTAAAAGAATTTTTTAATTAAAAAAACTTAATTATACCTTGAATATATATTAGATTTAATTTGACAAATTACATGTGGATATTATAAGAGTATTAATATTTTTACATTTAGTAAAATAATGAAAATATTTGTAATAAAATTTTAAAAGATTTATTTATAATTAATTTAGTGTTTAATAAGTTAGTTACACTAAAAATAATTTAATTTTTTTAATTAGTATGAAATTTATTTATTTACCTTAGTATTTTTTATTAATGTTTTTCCTAAAGAAATGCTAATTGTAACCTCTATTTTCTATGGTGAATATATTCTTTTGACAAGTTTCCTTTGCGATTAAAAATAAGGATTTTTTTTAAGTAGTTTTTCTAATAAATACTTTAAAAGTACTGATTAAAAAATAAAAACTTAATTAATATTAAATAAATAAATTTAAAAATAAATTAAATGAATAAAAAGTGAATATTTTGATTTATAATTTTAGATGATAATTATTATAATAAAATATAACTTTATTAAAAATTTTAATTTTTTTCATCCAATAAATATTATAAAAGATAAAATTATTATTAGTGATATTTATATTTTATCATTTATTCTTAGATTTCTATTTTTTTTTTAAATAAGAGATAAAAATTTTTTACATAAAATTTAAATTTAAAATTATGTTTATTCCAGATATATTATATTATATGTGAAAGCAGAGACTCTAGAATAATATGATTTTGCTTTTCCCAATAGACAAATCAGAATAATGGCTATTGGGTTGTTGGAAGGGGTCAAAGGAGCTGCAAATTGCATCAAATTAAATAAATACTTTTACTGTTTGTAGATTTTTTTTTTTTGAAATTACTGCTTGTCCGATTTTTTATTTTTTATTTTTTCAAAGAGAATCACTTTTTTATTGAAATAACATCCACAATTCAGGGAATAAGTATAAAAAACTTAAAAAACATAAATAAATCTAGAAATTTATCTAAAGAAAAATAAATTCACAAATGAAAAAAAGAAAATACAAGAAGATTTTTTTTTTTTTAAATCTTAAAATTTTTTATCTCAAACATTGATAATTATAGATCTGTTTTTAATAAATTTAAATTTTACTATTATAAGAATTAAATTTGAGGGGAAGTGAGAGATATTAAATTTATCAAAAAAATGTTAAATTATTATTTTGTAATGAATATCACTGATTGGATCACTCTGACATCCGCTAAAGTTATTTAGAAGATTTGAGAACTTTCGAAAACCCACCTTGAATTTAATTACCTAACCTTCCGAGCGGGTGGAGGAGGCTGTTGTATATTTTTACATAACAATATTTCATGTGGCTTATTTTAATTATTTAAAAAATTTAAAAAAATTATATTTTGATAGTATTTGATGTAATGAATCTATTAATATATTTTTTATATTAAATAAAAATCATTTGGACTGTTAAAAATGCATTAGAAAATTTATGTATTATATTTAACGGTCTATATTTAACGTATTTCTAATATATTTTTAGCAATCCAAATGATTTTTGTTTAAAATGAAAAATATATCAATAGATTCATTACATCAAATACTATCAAAATATAAATTTTTTTAAATTTTTTAAATAAATAAAATAGATCATATAATAAATTACTGTGTAAAAATACACTGCAGCCCCCTCAACCCTTCCCAAACACCTTTTAAATGGTAAAAAAAAATGTAACTTTAAGTGCTATAAAGAAGTTAAAACTAACTCACTCACCCATAAAAAAAAAAAAAATCACTCGTTCCAAAGGAAAAAGGAGTAGCTTGAAGCTTAAAATAGTCAAGTCATTTACTATATCAGTAAAGAAAATTAAATAGAAGTAAAAAAAAAAAAAAAAAAAAAAAGGAGAGGAGAGAGGCGATGCCGCCAACCAGCCATAGCCAGCGGCGTTTTTAGAGAAAAATCATAAAGGAGGAGAAAGTTAATAATCCACATTATATTAATTACAAAATCTGTCTCTTTTTAACATTTTTCCCTTAATAAAATTTGTACTCTTAGACGATAGTGTATGATAAAATCATTGAATATTTAAAATTAAAATTTTTAATATTTAATCTTTTTAATTATTTAATAATATACGTCTTAAAAATGTTAATTAATTTACAAATAAATTGAAATGTTAAATAAAAAAATTTAATTTGAAATATGTATTGAATACAGTAAATAATTAAATTTTTAAATATTTATATAACTTAAAAATTATATCATTATACTATTCAACACTTAAAATTTAACATTTGAATTTTTAATATTTAATTTTAAATTTTATTGAATACCACCTGAGTCTCTATTTTATATTCAAAGAATAAATAGAAAATACTATCATTTTTTATAGAAAAAATAACAATAAAAAATATTTCTAAATTATTTTTTATAATTTTTAAAAATTAAAATATTATAAATCAGAATTTCAATTTTCTTTTTAAAAAATAATTAATTCGAACATAAAAATTTTATAATTTTCTAAAAAAATTTAGTTATTTGGAAGTAAACAACCTCTTTTTTCTTTTATATTTATTTTAAACAACTATTACTTTTCTTGAAAATGGGCACATCCCTCCCCTTTTCTTCCAATTTTGAATTTTTTGTAATTATGAGTTTTGTATATATATATATATAGCCAATTCATTTTAAATAAATATATTATAGAGCCTTAATTAAAATATATTTATTATATTTTAAAAACTAATTATTAATAATATCCAATCAATATATTTAATATTGTTATGATAATAAATAAAACAATGATAATTAGAATAAGAATAAGAACAAGAATAAAAATGTAGAAGATGAAATATTCTATTATTTTCTTGATGTGTATTACAAAATAATATGAATTTCTATTTATAGGTTTCATTTTCACCATAAATTACAATATATATAAATACATCATAAATTATAACATAAATGGTGTAATAAAATTAAATTTAAACACAAAAAATTATGAGTAGTGGGATAGATGAATGAACATCCATATTTATCTTATGAGTAGTGGGATAGATGAATAGATATCCACATTTATCTTATGAGTAGTGGGATAAATGAATGGAAATCCACATTTATCTATATATTTATAACAAATATAATATTTTTTTAATAATAAACTCAAGCATTATAACCTTTAATCAAATAAATTTGATTGCTGATGGGGGCCAATAATAATCTTATAGAAGAGAGCACCTTGTGTAAATATTATATTATGTTGAAAAATCACACATGAAAAAAAAAATCTCAAGCCTGATATAATTGTTTGCCTTTAAAGTTGAGATACTTTTTCTTGAACTGCATTAAAGAAAACAAATTAAAATCAAATTTATTTTAATATTTTTCCAGCTAGGTAGCCATCTATTTTAAGTTTCCATCTTACTGTAACAATTCAAGGTTTCTCTTTAATAATATGTTTAGATAAATTTTTATTTAAAATCCCATAAAACTGTTATTATTATCTAATTTATAATAAAAAAAAATTCCTATAAATTATCAGTTCAAATATATGAGACATGAGATAAGACAAACAAATCGATATAGGATTTGAAGTGATGAATCAATGCTAAATTATTTACACAAAGAAATGTAACTATTATAATAAATTATTTACATTTAGATGCCAAACTATATGGAATAAATTTTTCCAAAGTGCATAAAGAAAATATTGCTCATTGCATGAAGTGAGAAGCAAAAGTATTATGATAAAGATGTTGGCTCGCAAATAGAGATTTAATTTTTGACTTGCTGGGCTTAAAGGTGGGCCTTTAGGGGCCTAAAACCCATTATCCATGTGCAATCTTCGGGCAATGTTTGATTGAAAGATATCATATAATAAAGGTTAGAACAAAGGATTCAAGGGAATAAAAAAAGGTACATTTTTCCACTATTTAAAGTTGACTGCAACAGAGGATAGATACAAGGCACACGAAAGTCAAAAAGAATCGCACAAAATATCAATTTATTGGAAGCATTCCAAACAAATGCATTCCAAAAATTAATAAAAATAAATAAAAAATTAAGCGTTGGAATTAAAAAAATCGATTAGATTCAATTGATTTATCAATTTTTTATTCAATTTTTCAGAGATAAATAAAAAAAATTAATCGGCTCGATTCTTAATTCGATTTTCAATTTTCTAATTCGACTGATTAATTCGATTCGATTTTAATAATTATAATTTAAACATATATTGTGATGCTCATTTGAAGTCAATGGAGACATTATTCAAGATACTTTAGAGAAAAATATCATATTTTGGAGAAAATAATCACTTTATTATGAAGAATTCGAGTACAATGTAAAAATATTCACATGAATATGTAAAATCTTCAAATGTAAAATTTAAGTAATCAACTGTATTTAGAGATTTCCGTTAAGGTTGGTTTGGGAAAAAGAATTAGAATATAAATTAAGAATTTTAATTTTAATTTTCTATAATTATAATTATGTTAGAATTGATTTCAATATTTATTTCATACAAAAAATTAAAATTGAAATAAAATAAAATTAAATGATAAAAGTGACGGTGGACTACCAACAGTGACAGTGAAAATGGTGGTGGATCGCTGATGATGATGGTCTGACTAATCATCGCTGTTGGTGATGACGATCCGATAAACCTTTATCACTGGAGATGGCAGACCACCATTATCGGAGATGAGGTGGTGGTGACGCAGTAGAAAAGAGAATGATATGGGTTAAAAATAAAATTATAAAAATTATAGATAAAATTTCAATTATAATTTTAGACCGTTGTCAAACACTAAATTAAAAATTATAATTTCAATTCTATCTCTAATTTCAAAATTTTCAAACATACTCTTAATGTTTTCAAATGATAAATATACTCAATTTTTTTTTTTTATAATTTGTAATGTAAAAAAAAATCACAAAAGATTTTAGAATTAATTACTATTTTTCTTATATAAAATGATATAATATACTAAATTTTTTTTGACCTTTTAAAAATATACTAACTCCCCCCTGACGAATATCATAATATACTATCAGACACTTCAGTCTAATTTTGCCGTTAGTCAACCCTATAAAAACAGTAAAAAAAATAAAAATATTCTTACTTTTTAATTTTAATTAATTATATTATATTTTTTACTTTAAATTTTTTTTAGGGTTAAAAAATATATTTTCATATTTTTGACAAATTTGAAAATAAAAATATTTTTATTTTATCTTTTAAAAAATAAAAATTTGAAAATAAAAAATAACAAATTAAAAATAAAAATATTTTTTAAAAAATATTTTTTACTTTTTATTTTTAAATTTATCAAAAATATGAAAATAAATTTTTTATTTATATTAAAAAATTTAAGAAGAAATAATTTAATTTATTCTTAAATTGTTTTTTAAAATAAA